>OY039093.1:6024227-6311418 GCA_955850985.1 Elophila nymphaeata
ACTACTTTCTCTTCCAAGGTCAATATTACCTCCAGATAGATGGCGTCGCGATGGGAAGCCCTATAGCCCCTGTACTGGCTAACCTCTGGATGGAACATTTTGAGGACAAGGCACTTCGCCTCGGGCCAAACACTATTAAACTTTGGAAGAGATATGTGGATGACATTTTTAGTACTTATAGTGAAAGGAGGCAAACAAGAAGTCGATCAATATTTAGACCATCTGAATTCCATTCATCCTAAGATGAAATTCACATGTGAATTGGAGAAGAACAGCTCGTTGTCATTTTTGGATGTCAGAGTTGCGTTGAGATCCGATGGCTCACTATCGCACTGTGTTTATAGAAAACCAACACACACGGATAGATACCTGCACGCAACTTCACACCACCACCCTAAACACCTACAATCCGTTATGACGTCACTCAGAAACAGAGCATATGACCTCTGTGACCCTGAGCATTTGAAGCAAGAGCTAGATCATGTTCAGGAGGTACTCAGGAATAACGGTTATAAGGTGTCATCACAACAACTTAAACCAACGACGAGGAGGTCTAGGAATCCGGACGTAAACAGACATCCAGCATTTTTGCCTTATGTGAAAGGGGTAACGGACAAGGTCGGCTCCCTATTGAGAAAGTACTCCATACCCACTGTCTATATTCCTGGATCAAAGGTAAACAATGCATTACGCACACCAAAAGATGTCTTGCCCCTACAAACTCCGGGCGTTTACAAAGTCGGCTGCAGCTGCGGTAGTTCGTATATAGGCCAGACGAAGCGGACTATTGCTGAAAGGGTCAAAGAACAAATCGCCGCTGTGAAAAACCGACAAATAACCAAATCGGCCATTGCAGAACATCTTCTCGAAGCAGGCACTAATCACTGGATTGAATTCCACAATACGCAAGTCCTCTCCACAGATCGCCACTTTTATTCAAGAGTCGTGCGTGAAGCGATTGAAATCAAGAAACACGATAATTTCAATCGGGAAGACGGTTTCAAATTATCAGCGACGTGGAATCCAGTGATAAACATTATGCAGACGAGAACTCGCCAGAATACGGACGCGTCGGTCAGTTTACAGAATAGGGACACAGTAAGTGTGGTGTGTGACGGTAGCAGAAGAAACATCCTGTGGGTAGACGAGTGTGAATCTACCTCACATACGGAGTGAATCGCAGTTCTCCAGTCCGCCTGTGACCACGGTCGGTGCAACCCGGCTGAAACGTCAGGCATTTAAAAGGTAATTTTATCGCGTTAATTCCCGTTTTTACTCGTATTAAGGAGTGATGATGCACAAATGAGTTTTAAAAGATCATCGATATCATATATTAAGTTTACTTCATGATCTTCCCTATTTTTCGATGTGGGAGCGCTTCGAAGAATAAAATGTTAATATTTTTAATTGTGTAGCGCTCCTTTGATTACAAGTTATTAAGAGGGGCGCTTCGAGGAATAGTTTTGCGGCGCTTCGTTTGGAGTGCTTAGAGGAATACCTCAGATCAAAGAAAAGGATAATAATGAATTGGAAGGGAACGCAGACGCGGGACTGGGAGGAGTTAGGCGGACGTAATCAAATAGAAAAAGTCTTTAAAAGTAAAAGGTCACAATAATAATAACTTTAGCACCAATCATTTTTTAACGTTCTTAAGCTCCGTTGTGATTTGAAAATTCTGTAAAACGAAAATGCGACACCATAAAGTTTTTCACACATGGAAGTTTGTTGTTAACAAAACAAACAACATTGTAGCAATTCCATGGTTAGGTATGAAGAAAGCTAAAGACTGATTATAAGTAAAATGTAGGTATGTTCCTAAGTTGATTTGATGTCCTGGGTATTGAAAATTGTTTTTTGATGAATCTAGTTATAAAATTCTCGTGTCACAATGTTCGTTCCCGTACTCCGCCGAAACGACTTGACCGATTCTCATGAAATTTTGTGAGCATATTGAGTAGGTCTGAGAATCGGCTAACATCTACTTTTCATACCCCTTAGTGATAAGGGTTGTCCACCCTTAATTTTTTTTCTCTTAATTTATAAGGCAAAACAACGTTTGCGGGGTCAGTTAGTAATAAAGAAAGTTTATTGCATTTTGTTTTTGGATAATTACGCAAGTTGTGTTTTCAAAGTTAATTTAGCATGCGTTTTGAACAAAGTCTGATTTTGTTTAAATAGTTATTTTTTGTTATTTTATCACGTTAATTATAACACATACTATCACATAATAATTGAAACAGGCTCTTATTATTAACTGTTAGAAAATAAAGTCCGACAAATTCGGGTCACCATGACCCGACGTCATTCTCCGCGTAATTTTTACACGTCATTGACGCCGAGATAAGATGACAGGGTATATTTTAGCCAATGAGTTGCTCATTGAAATTGCAATCCTCTCAGGATGAACAACATCAATAAAGACACTCGTAACTCATGTAATTCATAAATGAATTTTAACATAGAACACAAATTGTCAAGAATATCCATCGTTAAATTCAAATCATTGTTGTTATTCACCCCATTTTACTGTAAGTGTTTTTTTTAGTGCTAAATTATGTTAATTTTGTCTTTATTAGCACAAGGTGAATAACTGCTCGATTTAAAATATGGTATAAATTTAATGTGAACAGTAATAAAGCAGAAAAATGTACGTGTTTTTTGTTTTTCATTAAATAGCGGTCGCCCGCGCTTCGATCGCGTTAATGTCTGTTATCGCGCCAAAAAGTATCCTATGTACTTCCCAGGGTCTCAAAATATCTCCATGCCAAATTTCATCAAAATCGGTCCAGTTTTCAATGCAAACAAACAAACACACAATCAAATCTTTCCTTCTTATAATATTTATATAGATGATGAATATGAAAACAGGCCTCCTCTTACCGCCCAGTTCTTTGGTAAGTAGGTAATACGTACGTAAACCGTTTATAAGTGTATAAGTACGCATATTGCTTTTTCCATCAAAATTCAAATCAATTATATGTTAATTGCGTACGATAGATTCCCTTGCAGGGTCGTTGAACCTTGATTCTGTTACGAATTATACAATTATATTGTGCGAGACGGTAAAACTTATTATTAGTTTTTCTATAGGATACTCTTCTGAAAGTGTGCAATAGAATTACACGAATTAATCCAATCGGCCCCATTTCACTATCTGGACACAAGACACAGGTTAATTTACCAGGTTAAGGAGCTTTGGGGACCGCGACTGTGGTCCCGCAAGCCACCTTGTTCTAATAAAGACAAAATTAACATAATTTAGCCAAAAAATCATACAGTAAAATGGGGTGAATAACAACAGTGTTTTGAATTTAACGATTGATATTCTTGACAATTTGTGTTTTATGTTAAAAGCAGTTTATGAATTACATGAGTTACGAGTGTCTTTATTGATGTTGTTCACCCTAAAAGGATTGCAATTTTAATGAGCAACTTATTGGCTAAAATATACCCTGTCATCTGAACTAATCCTAATTGAAATAAAATATTATTTATTTTTTCTATATGGCATATGTCGTTGTGTATCACCCTTTATGTCGTTTTTAGTCTCCCCATTTGCAATACAAATTCTAACTTAAAATTATAAATTATCCCCGACTCCAAAGTTAATTGATTTATCAACCGACTTCCAAAAGGAGAAGGTTATCAACTCGACCGTATGTTTATATGATTGTTACCTCCTAACTCTTTACTGGGTGTACCAATTTAGAAGATTCTTTCGACCTTTGGAAGCTGGTGCTTGTCATGTGGTCCCATTTAAATTTGATCGACATCTGACGAGTAGTTTTAGAGTTATCCCTAATAATGCATATTTAATTGACATCGATGATATAGTACCTAGACTTATCACTTGTGTGTCTAAAAGATCTTCCTGAAAATTTATATACTTAAAACACTAAAAAGCGAAATATCAAATTATTTTTAAATAAAATAAACCGCCATAAAAAAACTAAAAACGGGGAAATAAAATTCCATTCTGTTTATAAATATCAAAATTTTTTTTTGAGGTCGGTGCCATATTAAATATTTGGGATAAACGTTGTCACTTATATGATTGATTTTTATAAACAGAATTTTAATTTCTAAGTTTTTAGTTTTGAAGGCGATTTTTTTTATTTAATACCTAATTATTTTAGCTAACATTTTGCTGATGTTATCAAAAAAATAAAGTACGATAATTTAAGTACTTATAGGTAATTGATTGTCGTCGTTACCGTGTTGATACTTGCAAAGTTAATCACCATCTAATGCAGTCTCAAAAAGTCTTAAAAAATATTTTCTCTAATAGGCACAAGTAATAAAGGCAGTTTTGATAGTTTCTTTTTTTTCCTCAAAAATGTTGTGATTACCGGTAATCAAAATTATTATCGCTGGAAATAGTTTTTGGTTATCATTATCTGACAATAACCCAGCGCAGCTGTTTGTGATAGATACTGAAACTAAAACCACAAAATAATTACAGTGCATAATGTAACACTAACAATTCAAATAACATAATATAGTTATTTTGTGTAACACTTGTAATTTTCTTTTAATTTTAATACTTGTAATAACTATTATAAAGCTGAAGAGTTTGTTTGTTTGAACGCGCTAATCTCAGGAACTACTGATTCAAATTGAAAAATTATTTTTGTGTTGGATAGTCCATTTATCGAGGAAGGCTATAGGCTATATAACATCACAACACGGGAACAAAGTCGCGGGCACAGCTAATAGAAATTAAAATTTAATAAGGATTCATGTTTTTGGAGTGCAGTTTAGAATTGTCATATTTGTAAATTCGCCTTGTTGTTTCTCAGCTGTATGTACTTTGTTTTTGTCTTATAAATGAATTAAAATTTAAAATCGAAAATTCGAAACAATAATGCTGTTCATACTAGCAAGACAGGCGTAAATAAGAAATTTATAGGTAAAACTAGAAGCCACACTACCAATAAAAAAGTGAAGTCAAAAACATTGTCGTTGAAACCGCTTATTTTTGTCCCTCTAGAGTACACGTATTATAAAGTCACGTGACCGTCTAATAGTCAGATCAGGCAGGCCATACGTCTTCTTTAAATTTTCAACCATATTCCACAATCGTAGAGTTCAAAGTCTATTGAAGAAATTTCAGTTTGTAGCGTGCCGTCCTCTGTACATACAAAAGCTTTCCTTCTTTATGTATATTTGTTTAGGGTACTAAAAAGAAGGCGAAGACCTTGGAAGGTCTTCAAGCCTGTAAGTCGGACGTTTCTATGTTTCTAGTAGATTACTGGGCGACCGAGCGTCTCCCTGTCGGGAGTCTCGACCGCCTAGCGTCCCTAGGGTGTCCGAGTCGGAGGGCAGCCACGTTAAGCTGATGGTACCTTGTGCAGTCGAAAGATAGCAGTCGTTAAGAAATCACGTCAGCATCCGCATCCGCAGTAATCCAAGTCCAAAAACTCTAGGAGAAGGATTTTTCGGCAAACTGCTAATCGGTGAATAGACTCCAAAAACCATTCGTTCTATTGGTTGCTTTGTTTGTCGAAGTAAACATTTTGACATGCCTATACCGACCCACATGCGTTAAAATACCGTAACTTACGATCCGAGAAACTGGTTTGCTTTTACTCAATGAAATACACGAGCCGGTTCTGACTGCGTCGGTGGTCTGGTAATGCTGTACATCAAGATGCTCCAGGCTTGAATCCTGGCCTGGGCATATTATTTTCATATAAAGAGGTCAAGCAAATGACTCCATTTCGCCTGTTGAAGTGGTGTCCAAATGGGCGAAGATAGCCAGCGCGAGAGATAAACTATTGTGCTAGCCACCCTCGGCTTGCCGACCTGCAAGGTGCTTCTTCACGCCTCTTTTGAATGACTGGATTGTAGGAAGGAAGGAACAGTTGTTCTTATTGATTAAACCAATAAGTGTCTATAATAAAATACCGGAACAAATAAAATATTTGCCTTTTAACAATTTCAAAACCGCTCTTCGTAAGTGGCTTTTGAAAAACTCGTTTTATAGTGTTGACGAATTTATGAAGTATGACAAATAAAATATAGAACATGGACTGATCAATTATTATATGTATTTTTGTTTTTACTTACTTGACATTGTATATCTAATTAATCTTACTATTTTTATATTCAATATTATTGTTTCTATGTAGCATGTTTGAATAATAATTAATTGAATGTAATGACTTAAAAATGAATTGACCAATGAATAAATGTACAAATAAATTAAATTTTATCAAAAAGTAATAATTATGTAAATTTGCATGCTATTATTAATAATGGCTAAATAGGCTTAATTCACACTGCTAATTGTTAACATCTTATACCATACCCTATTTAACGCAAATAAAGAATTTGAACCTACCATTACAATTTCTGTTAAAACTGTTGTCAATCGGTCAATGTCATCATTGCAAAATATCATATTTTTTGCACTGGTATGTTAGCGCTCTTTTTGTCCTTTTGCCTCCGAAATCACTGAACTGATTGTAATAAAATTTTGTAAATGTTTTTGCTTGGTTCAACTTTAACTGCAGGATAGTTTTTATCTCGATTTTTGACCTCGATATTGTTAATTGCAAATTAACCACTGCATCGCGTGGCGTGACAGCTAGTTTAGTTACTCATAGAATCTGAACCAAATGATCGTTTATGATATAATCATAATTCAATTACTCTGACCTCCAAAGAGCTACAAGCGAAACCCGGACCTCGTACAACCGCAACAGGTGACGCGACATTACAACTTAATGAACTTTAATGCCATGGAAATAGAAGTGCTTTTTAGCTCTAAGGTTTAAAGGTGTTGCGCGCTCACTTTCTCCGCTTGGTGTTGCTCGGTACCCTAAACTAAGAAGGGCTCAGAAGACAAACGCTTGTATTTGGAATGCTTCTTACCATCAAGTGCATTGGATTTATTTGCTTAATCGTTTTATATATTTTATAACTAACTAGGCAACAAAATTATTTATTTATAAAGATGTCCAAAATTATTATGTAATCAAAATTGTCAGTTATCTATAACTATAACACAGTCTCGTCCTTTCCGTATGACGCTCGAGCGAGGGAGAGGACGATGACGTCACGGGGCAGGCGCAAGCAGGCGGACGTTTTTACGAATCTTTAATTGTGAAGCCATTTGAAGTGCTACAGAAAAAAATTAATTGTCATATTTTAAGCTGAAATGTCTATATTTGGAAAAAAACATCATTCCCTTTCACATTCCCACTCTCATTTAGATTAGATCGACCTGGGGAACCTCCACCTTACAGAAGAACACAGTCAAATACCACTACATTTTGGAGTTGTGTTTCTGTTGGGCGTTAAAGATCCACGGAGCAGGGAAGAGGACTAATAAAATCAAATCAAAAAATCTTTATTGAAACTACAACAATTGTACAAATCAGATAAACAGTGTACGATAATGTCTGCATTAGTTTTAAAAAATGTGTCGCAGTCATTTACGCCCACCACTAATCAAATCAAATACGTTTATTCAGATTTGGTACAATGTGTACACTTATGAACGTCAATTTATACAAAGAAAATAATATCAATAATACATAATACTAACATAAACTAACAAAATATTAAAAATAAATAATGAAAGTACAATTTATACCTACTCACTTAAAAATGTTAAGTAAGTCTTTTAACATACATACTACAATATACTGAAAAAATTGGAATAAAATCAGACTCTAATATAATTAAAAAAAAAACACTAAGTGCATCATAATACCTAGGTGCATAGATATCAGCGTTCTAAAAAAGGGATAAACATAAAGTTAGAGAAAATAATTATTAATGATGTGTGTGTGTGTGTATACCTATGCGCTTCATTAAAATCATACTATTGTGTTTATGTCGTAACTCTTATTCTATACATACACATTATACCTATATTTTTAAGCGACCACCAAATAATTCCTCCGTGTCAGCGTATGTCATAGTTTTTAGCCACGATATAGTACATATTTTACATTCTAGGGTTGGCAGTGTGCGAGTATCCGTACCGTAGCCTATATACGCTTGCAATTATGAGGTTATCATTGCAAGCGTCTATAGGCTACGGTGGCTGCTACCAGGCAGACCGTATGCTGGTCTGCCAACCATTTAACATTAAAAAAAAATACCGCAGTACGGGAATTTCAGTTAACGAAACAAAAAAATCGGGAGTGTTCGCCCCTTGACTTTCTCGTATAACGGAAACGACTCAAAGGTTGATAGAAACGTTATATTTTGATGTCATACATGCATGTTAAATTTTGGTCACCCATCCAAGTACCGACCGCGCACTTGGTTGCTTAACTTTCGTGATCGACGGCTCAAAAGTTGATAGAAACCTTATATTTTGATGTCATACATGCATGTTAAATTTGGTTGCAATAAGTTAAAGCATGCTCGAGTTATCGTATATCCTAAATCAGTCATAATTTAAAAAAAAAAACTATTTTTGGACTCGGCGAGGCCCAAAAAGTGTAATTCCGTCAAAATCTCGAGGTCAAATTTTTTGACCATTACAAGACTTCCTCTATACTACGTACGAGAAAGTAAAAACACCGCAGTCCGGGAATTTCAGTTAACAAAACAAAAATATCAATCAAATCTTTTCCTTCTGTATTCCCTTTATCTTGCGTCGATGTTTGATCAATCGAAAGTATCAGGTAGTATTAATTTTGATAATATCTTAATTCTTCATTGTCTTTGTTAGATTTTTTTACGTATCTTGTGTTATTTTAGTATTATCAATCAGGCAGGATGCGATAATAACATAGTATCTATACGATAATAATTTGAATACTAATTTTGTTTTAAGTGAGTCAGACACAGCTAATCTTAATATAATATAAATTACGTGTCACGTTGTTTGTCCGCGATGGACTCCTAAACTACTTAAGCGATTTTAATCAAATTTGTACACCTGTGCAGTTTGATCCAATTTAGTTTTTATCTTAATAAGTAGTCATATTTTTTTTACTGCAGATACAATGTTACAGGTCAGTAGTATGAAATTACCACAGCAACGCGGGGCCGGGACAACCAGTATATATATTATATATTTATCGTCTAATATAAAGATTATACTATCTTAAACGACCACATACAAGTAAGATACTATAATATATCGCAACTACGGTATTCTATAGGAAGCAGTCTTGTAAGTCGCCTGATTCGTTCCTTATACAGACTGTTTAGCCGACTATCTACAGGATGCAAAAGACATGAACAGTCAAACGAGAACCATGTATTCTGCTCACCATCGTAACATTTTTTTCCTTTAGACTATACCTGGGAAATTGATAGTTACGATTTTATTGAAGGTCAAAGTCAGATTTTTTTTTTAATTTTTCTAAGAAAACGTATTCTATACGTTATTTCTTAGTTATTGTCCAAAGAAACATCATTTTTTTTAGTATTTCATAACGAAAAATTTCTTTAAAACGTTAGCGTTCAATGTAGCTCACTCGATGTGCACGGACACAAACGAACGGGGCCGCCGTCTGACAAAAACATCACGGTTTTGCGAGTTGCGTGCGAGTTGAGCGCTTTACATTGCGCGGTACAATTTGAAATTTTTTTTAACACCAAAAAATAAAAATCATTTTGCAGCAATATTTTTTTGAAATATGTCTTATTTTGATGTATAGAATACATGGTTCTCGTTTGACTGTTCATGTCTTTTACAGCCAGTATATATTCTGCTCACCATCATAATATTTTTTCCTTTAGACTATACCTGGGAAATTGATAAGTAGTTACGATTTTATTGAAGGTCAAAGTCATAATTTTTTTTTTTCATTTTTTTTATGAAAACGTATTCTATACGTTATTTCTTAATTATTGTCCAAAGAAACATTATCATTTTTTTTAGTATTTCATAACAAAAAATGGCTTCAAAACGTTAGCGTTCAATGTAGCTCACTCGATGGGCACGGATACTAACGAACGGAGCCGCCGCCGTCAAGCAAAAATATCGCGGTTTTGCGAGTTTCGTGCGAGTTGAGCCCTTTACATTGCGCGGTACAATTTGCAATTTTTTTTAACACCAAAAAATAAAAATCATTTCCCAGCAATATTTTTTTGAAATATGTCTTTGATGTATAGAATACATGGTTCTCGTTCGACTGTTCATGTCTTTTACACCCAGTATATAAAAATGAATACTGACTGACTGATTGACTGACTGACATATCAACGCACAGCCTAAACCGTTGGGTCTAGAAATTCCAAATTTGGTACGTAGGTTCCTTAAGAGGTCCAGGGGTGCAATAAGAAAGGATTTTTGAAAATTCTCCCTCTAAAGTGGTGAAAAGGGGGTGCAAAGTTTGTATGGAAATCCGTCATTTTTAAAGTAAAATTCACAAAAGTTGGTACGTGGCCTTTCAGTTAGAAATCGCGGACGAAGTCGCGGTCAATAGCTAGTCCTAATATAGTATTTCCATATCTTAACATATTTCAACATCTTAAGATGCCGTTAGCATGTTAAGATGTCTCTCGCATATTGGCCGGTATCTCAAGATACTTTAAGGTAAAATATGTATGTACACCTGATCGGAACAGTAGCTATTATTCCCTCAAATTGAAAAGAGTTAGTTGATCTTTTCTTCGGCCTAAATATGCGGGAGGAAAAGTTGTATGGAATTCCATTTCTAACGTGTTTAGCGGGAGGGAAAGCTGAATGAATAGTAGATTGTATAACAAGGGAGCAAAATAGTATTTTTATGGCGAGGGCGCTACTTTGAAGCAAGAGCGAAGCGAAGGATTCAAAGTACATCGCCCAAGGGAAAAATAATTTGCTCTCGAGTTATATACTCTACTTTTCATCCCCTTTCTATGAGAAAATAAATAAGAGACGCTGTTATGTATTTAATGAATATATTTAATTAAAAGAAGACATGTGAAATGAAGTAAAAATAATTACAAATTTATATTTATATTGGATACGCTAGCGCAATTATTAAAAGTTACTGTCACTGTTTTATTTGGGACCGATATTGTTGTCGATTCTTTTTCATTTTGAGTATTTGTACGACGTTGTTAGCTTCTATAGTTATTGTTTCAGGAGTTAATGCATTATCACTTTCATAACTCGAGGTAGTGGAACTCATTATTTTTGCAAAATACAATAAAATGTGTAGTGAGGTAACAAGAACAGAAAAGTAATTCGCGCGCTTTTGCTTTTTTTTTGTAGTTAGTGCCGTGCAGCCAACATGTACCAGCCAGTAATTTATAAAATTTGCGTTCGATTTCTATGAATGATATATGTTCTAAATTCAAATCTCTTTTACGCCCGCTAAAAAGTTCTTATCGGAAAAGAGCTACTTTGTTCCCACTTATAGAGGAACAAAGCGACACTTTTCGAATAGAAGGGATGAAAAATCTATTTCTAGCGCGACGTCTGTCACATCGCGTGGCGGCGGCGCCGGCGGTGCTCGGCTCGGTTGTCCGGTGTTTCACAGAACATCTGCAACTAGTGTGGCATAATCATAATATCTTTATAATTTTACTAATTGTACTGCTTATTTCATTTTAACAAGTCTTTGAATGTTCCTCACAGGTGTAGTATAAAGCACTATGTAACACTTGGGAGAAAGGTAATCTGTCACTTTCGTCCCGCGGTGAACAATTTACTATTATATTCATTGTGTGTGATGGTCCGTTGAATTGTTGAATTGTATGGTGAGGGATACGTTGAAGATAAGATATATTTTATAGTATCTTCGTTGTGTAGATACGCTGTACTCGTCGATCATGATTATATTTGATTGGTAGTAAGACTTGGTCAAAAATTTAAATATACTGAAATATCATAAATTTGTGTGCAAGAATAATCTCACAGCTTTTAAATTATTGCATAGAAACGGATTTAATCTAAAAAAAACCTGTACACATATTTTCGTGCTGACTGGCCCTAAAATGTGTTAATAGATAGTGTGGATCAGAACGGAATAAATTATCACTACATAGCATAAAATAAAGTCGCTATCCGCCGTCTGTCTGTCTCTATGTATGCTTAGATCTTTAAAACTACGCAACGGATTTTGATGCGGTTTTTTTTTTAAATAGATATAGTGATTCTTAAGGAAGGTTTATATGTATAAAACATGCATATTTACATAAGCTTTGCACCCGTGCGAAGCCGGGGCGGGTCGCTAGTAAATTATAATTTTAAATAACTGATCCCCTACAAATTCGTTTTTCGGATCCGACCGAAATAAAACGTAAATTAAAATATATCTGATCCACCAAGGTATCAGTTCTCGGGGATCGGACCGGAATAACTGCATTTTCTATTATAGTGTTTTAAACAAGCAACTAAAGTATATTGCTAAGGCATTATAGACACTATCAATTCTTACCGGATCTTAGTAGCCATGCTTTTATTTCTTTTGAATTAAATGTACATAAACCTAAACCGCAACCGCAATGGATAACTTATAGACCTCTCAAAGACATCAACTTGGAACATTTCACGGCGGATTTGAATGATGTATCATGGGAACACGTACTGAGTGAAGATGTTAATCATTCGCTTAATGATTTTAATGCAAATGTTGAGCGATTGTTTGACACTCATGCTCATGTGAAGAAATCATACATAAAAAAGCAAAGTTACCCTTGGATAACGCAAACTGTGAAGGATATGATTAAACTAAGGGATAGAGCGCATTCAAAATATCGTCGTACAAAATTAGACTGCCATAAAAAATATTATAATGATTTAAAAGGTATAGTGAGTGTGGCAATTCATAGCGAAAAATCGGCATTCTTTCGATACTGTATCAATGGAAGTTGTAAGGATTCACGTAAACTGTGGAATAATATAAAACGTCATGTTGTTGATTTTAATAAGAAAAGCATAGAATTACCTGTAAATATAAGAGACCCCAATCTTATCAACAGCCATTTTCTACAGCTTCCTGGTAATAGTAAAACTGATCGCGGACAACTAAATTATTTTAATAATAACCGTTTTAACTCAAAATTGTCATTTTGTCTAAGGGAAGTTGATGAAGCTACTGTCTTTAAAATTATTACCAATATTAAAACTAACGCACAGGGTGTAGATGGTATCACACTAAATATGATTTTATTAACTTTACCACAAACACTAACTACCATTACTGCTATCATAAATATGTCCCTCAAAACTGGCACCTTTCCAGACCAATGGAAAGAAGCAATTATCAAACCTATCCCTAAAGTAAAGCACCCATCAGAACTGAAAGATCTCAGACCAATAAGCATCCTTCCATTCATGTCAAAAATACTGGAAAAAGTAGTATGTAAACAAGTAATGGAATACTTACATGCTAATAACATATTGCCGTTAAAACAATCCGGTTTCAGAGCAGGCCGGAGTACAGCAACTGCGCTTTTGGATGTCATTGACGATATACTAAATGATCAAGATCAAGGAAAGGGCACTATTCTAGTACTGCTTGATTATTCTCGCGCATTCGATACTGTGGATACTGCATTACTTCTTGCTAAGTTGGTCTATTACGGTTTCACTGATACATCGTTAAAGTGGTTCACATCTTATCTAGTAAATCGTTCTCAAAAGGTTGAAATTACATGTCTTGATGGTACCAAAAACTACTCTTCGACATCGTATTTAAGTCGAGGGGTGCCACAGGGTTCCATCCTTGGACCTATACTTTTCATTTTATATACCGCTGATTTACCGAAAAGTGTCATAAATTGTGAACATCACTTATACGCAGACGACTTGCAAATTTACAAATCTATAGTACCGAGTGAAGTAGTAAAATCTATTAATGAAATAAATATGGACTTAGAACGTATTGCCTTGTGGTCTGACTTAAATGGATTGGTCTTAAATTCAATTAAAAGTAAAGTGGTTATTTTCGGTACCAAAAAACAAATAAATCAGATCAATTCACATAAACCTAAAATTAAAATCAGGGGTGATGAAATTGAACAACTGAGTGAAGCTAGAAACCTTGGCATAATTATGGACAGTAACTTAAGATTCGAAAGTCATGTGTTAAATACAGTGAAACAATGCTTCTATAGGCTGAAAGTCTTATACCAGATACGACCATACTTAAACGATGTGAAGATAAGGGTACACCTGTGTGAATCATTGATATTATCGAAGTTAAACTATGCTGACACGGTAATTGGTGGATGTCTTCTGGTTCGCACTAAAAAACTTATACAGCGAGTGCAGAATGCTTGTGCGAGATACTGTTTTCCGATTCCTCGTAGAGCTCACGTAACCCCTTATTTAAATAGAAGTGACATGTTAAATATGGAAAACCGTCGACAAATGCACTTTGCATCCTTAATCTTCGGAATAATCAAAAATAAAACTCCATCATATTTGTATGACAAACTTAAGTTTAGTGAGCGTCAGAAAAGAGTTAAAGACCGGTTATTATGTCCTACTTTTAATACTTCTGCGTTTCGAGGTAGTCTTCGATACTTATCCACTAAGTGTTGGAACAACATACCTCCGCCTATTAGAAGCAGCTCTTCTATTTGCACATTTAAAGTTAATTTAAAAAAACATTTACTCAAATTACAAAAGTCACTATAAAATATTTGAGAAACGCTAGCAGGTAAACAGATAGGTATATGTTTATATTTAAAGTTGTGTTTTCTGAACTGTGTAAAAGAGGTGTTTTTTTTTTTTATGTGTCTGCAGGGGTTATGTATTTATTTATTTATTGTAGTATATAAAAATAAATTATGTTTTATTTATCGTTCTATTCTCATTCATGTTTAAGTTTTTGTTTATAATTTGTATTGTTTGTTGCACGGCGCCGCGTGTCTGTCACGAAAAGGCTTCCGCAGAAAACCAGTGTCGTGGTACACCTTGCCACGGCTTATACTGAGCGGAGACCCTTTTGGTACAACCTGTTTTATGTTAAGTTTTGTGTGTAATGTTGTTTTTAATTTGTACCAAATAAAGATCTATTCTATTCTATTCTATTCTATTCTATAATTCAAAGTTCAAAATGTATTTTTTATCGTATTCGATAATCAATTTGCGATTGCAAGAAAAAAATATATTAAACATTGAACATACTTGGTTACCAAGTAATGAAAATATTTTGTATATTGCATCATCGATTACCTTTAAGGCTGCCTGTCCAGTTCTCTTGTTTAACAATTCGAATATACACATGAAGATCAGAAATAAAACCGTCGATAGAAAACAAATCCAAAATTGGCTCTTAGCTAAACTTTCAAACTACGATTTGTACAGTACCCCTACTATAAGTTTGTTACTTTTCGAGATCGATCAAACGTATCCTCTCTTTTCATACATTGCCTACTAGCGCCTCTAGCGTAAACTATCAGAAACAGTGGGCAATGTATGAAAAGAGACGATACGTTTGATCGAGCTCGAAAACTAACAAAACTCATACTAAGGGTACGAAGAAATTTACGAAAACATTTCACTTGTTTGTTACTCTTGAAATACTCAAAAACATAATTGTAATCTTAACATTTATATAAATTACGTGTCACGTTGTTTGGGATCCCGCGATGGACTCCTAAACTTGTACACCGTGTGCAGTTTGATCCAACTTGAGAGATAGGACAGTTTTTATCCTGATAAGTAGTCACATTTTTTTTACTGCAGATACAATGTTATAGGTCAGTACTACAATCTGCCATTACTACGATGCCTGCAGCTCTCTGAGACGCTCGTCTCATGCGGACATCGTAATAGTGTTTTTAGCCAGCGGGTCTCTCCTGCCGGAGTCTGTGTCTAAAGTGGTTGTGCACGAGCAGGTCGCGGCGTTTGTAAGGCGCCGCTTCCCACAAGTACATGCTAGACCAGCTTGTAAGGCTGGCCAGCAAGGATATGTTGAAGGAAGGTGCTGCCTCAGGGAGTAGTCCTGGCAGGCAGCAGCGGGGAGTTAGTAGACACCCAACACGGACACTTGGGATCTGTTTATTGTTATGCATAATGTTTTATACTAAATACATTGTCTGTACACATTGATAGGTTTGTGCATGTCTCTCATAGGTGTAAGTAGCCGATGGTGCACGTAGCTGCAGATCCGCGGAATGTAGGTTGTTACCTCGCTGCTGACCACGCAGCCGCAGAGTCCAATGTTCAGCTTGTGGCTCGAACTGTTTGAGCTTTGATTTGCGGAAGTCGTGTGTAGACTATAGAGCCAAAAAAAAGCTCCTTTTTTGTTTCATGTATGTACACGCTCTTAATTGGTGCTTAAGTAGATTAACGTCATTACCTATTTAAATATTGATTCGACTCTTGCAAGACGTTCGACACGAACAGATTTGCGCACTGACTTAGTAGCTAACATTCCAAGGCGCAGCGTTTTTTCACGCTCTACCTATGTCTAGATGTGGTTGCTATACAAGACGCAAGTACGGTCTTGCGTGGAGTATTGCTCGCACCTGTGTAATGACTCCGCCAAGTACTTACTCGATGCTTTGGATAGGTTACGGCGTCGCGCGACCCGCATCATCGGTGATGTAGAGGTGACAATTACGCGATGTTGCATCGTTAAACCTATCGTCTGACTGGCAGTGTCGACTCCTGGTGTGTAGTCTAGGGTTGGCCACAAGCTAAAGTATAACTACCTTTTGGGTTACTACTTAAGGGTGCGAGGCAATCTCTTGGATTTATGTCATTATTTTGTTCATATTTCGTTTGGCGGCGTGAACCTCGTCAACTTTTAGGGAGTGCTGGCTGGCAACAGTCTGATCGATTGATCGATTCGAAATTTGATTTGCTTTTACTTTAATGATATTTCCGATGCTGCATCATCACATGGAATCATCAATTCCTCAACTCCTCACCAAATTACAAGGTGGTGTCGTATTTGGCTGATTTCAGAGTCACGCGTTTGAAAAGCTCAGTGCAGACGCGCCTGCTTGTATATCCATTAGTGTGAAGTCGATCAACCCGCAATTGGCCAGCGTGGTTAACTACGGCCTTATCGCCCCTAATGGCTCGGGGTAGGCTCGAGCCCCTCGGTGGGAGGACATTATATGAGCTGTTGATGATGAAAAACTTATTTTATGTTACTCATGTAAGTTTTAATCTAAAACCAAAAATCTGGACTAATTCGGACGGATGGTACCCCTGAATTCTATCGCTGCCCCGCGACGCTGTTCCTACACCAACAAAAATTGACCATGAATTCGTTAATTAATTAATAAAGTGTACATTTGCAACATAACTGTATTGAACCTTGTGCGGGGTCAATACCAAGGCCACTAATACGAGCGAGGTCATTCATCTCACGCGAATGTTGTTTGAAGTCGAAATTTTTTAACGGAACTTGATTTTCTAATGCGTTGATTTAAGTAGTTTTTTAACTAGCTGGAAGATTTTTTTTTTAAAACGTTGCATTAGCCAAGAGATCTGTAAGGTTCTTCACGCCTCTTTTGAATGACCCCAGAATTGTAAGGAGAATTCCAGTTCTTGGATGTTTATAGAAAAGAGTTGAATATCCTTAGCTTTGTCATGGGCGATAATGACGTCTGACTAACTTCCACAGTTCACAGGTATGATTGATTACAAATTTTGTTTCCACTCGAACTCTGCAAAGACTAGATTCCCACAAGATACCTGTCGGTTCTGGAATCTCCTGCGAGGCTGGAACGCCATCTGTGGCTAATAGCAATTAATTATTAAAAACTTATAAGGCCGAGGCCGAGCCACAGTAATGTTATTATCTATATCTAATAATAAGCAGATAATATTACCGTGGCCGAGCTTTCGTCGAAATGGCGCGAAAATCTGTTCGTATCAATGCGTCACCGTCATGTGTACAGGTTTCGGTGCTGTGTTGTGATTGGTCAGTGCCGGTGGCACGGTATCGCGTGATCACTCTAATGTTATTTTGATGCAAGACTCTGTAGTTACTTAGGTAAATGCATTTTTAACCGACTTCGATGCGAATTGTCTACAACTGTTTGCCTGATAATTTATAATTTATAATAATAATAATAAATAGTTGCCATTTGGTCCCATAAAAAATTTTCATGAAACGGTTCAATAATTTTTACTTTCTCGTACGTAGTATAGAGGAAGTCTTGTAATCGTCAAAAAATTCGACCTCGAGATTTTGACGGATTTACACGTTTCGGATCTCCCTGAGTCCAAAAATATTTTTTTTTGGAATTATGTCTAGTGTGTGTCTGTGCGTTAGCACGATAACTCGAGCATGCTTTAACTTATTGCAACCAAATTTAACATACGTGTATGACATCAAAATGTAAGGTTTCTATCAAATTTTGAGCCGTCGATCACGAAAGTTAAGCAACCAAGTGCGTGTTTGGTACTCGGATGGGTGACCAAAATTTAACATGCATGTATGACGTCAAAATATAAGGTTTCTATCAACCTTTGAGTCATAAATAAAACAACTTTTACGGATTTAACTCGCGTGTAATTAGATTTTACATGATGTTATTATTGCCCGACGTTTCGTAACACTTTTCAGCGTTCGTGGTCACGGGATGACTGCTGAACGCTGAAAAGTGTTACGAAACGTCGGGCAATAATAACATCATGTAAAATCTAATTACACGCGAGTTAAATCCGTAAAAGTTGTTTTATTTATAATGTGTAGTGCTCGCGCAAATCTAAGAGAACATTAAGAGCCATTTCACGTTTTTGCACGAATTTCGGAGATTTTGGAGTCCTATATCACAATCTTAAGGAATACCCAGATATTATTTAATAATTGATAAAAATAGGCCAATCTATGTTGTTGACGTTTAATGAAACAAAATTACTAAAACTAATTTGATTAATTTGTAATGTTCGATCTCCCACAACCGTTTTGCTGAAAAACATTCGCAGACTCAATTTCAAAGTCCTTATTCTATTAATAATGTTAAAATGATAAACGTAAAAAAATATAGTAATCATCGGACATATGTTCCAGTCGGTACTTAATGAAATAGATTCTTGAATTTCATTACCATTTATGAGTAAAAAAATAAATCATTTGGCAAATTTCTAACATTAACATAATAATTTCATCGCCAATTTTGGTTAAAATACATCGTAATAACTAAAATAAAATTATCCCAAAATAAACAATATTCCTTCGACTTTTGATTTCTAAAGTTATTTGGTCAATATCAACAATAAATTTGTCAATATATTTATATGAAATGTGAAAGAAATTAGTATAAATCACGATGCACAAGCGTGCTCCGATTAGTCTGACGCGAGCGTCCGTCCAGGTAGGACCTGTGCTATTTTTTCCCGCGTCCCGATATTCGTGCGCTCGTATCGAGTAGTCATAATCATACTGCGACAAATAGTTTTGATCTATTTTGAGTTTTGTTTTTGGATTTAAGTTTTGTTACTTATTAAATATGTTGGTATGAATTATACTAGTAGTTTGTATAATAATAACATTCTTTTTATTTATTTATTTTTAGCTATGGGTCGCAAGGATAGTTATTACCGATGCGTTAAAAAAAGGAAACGCGATAATTCTGCAGCCTTAAAAAAAGCAAATAATTTATTTTTCAACTTGGCCGAAATAACGATATACTTGAGCAATATTATGATGTCCTGAAGCTGATTTGATGACGGAGCTGGAAGCTGGTTATAAACATACACATAAACATATCATCACGCTTTTATCCCCGAAGGCATAGGCAGAGGTGTTAACACCCACATTTCGGCAGATATGATTAGGTCCCCATGTAATAGGTGGCGAGCCTGTTGCCATGCACCGGGCACAATGTAAGGCAAGCAATATTCACAATCCTTACTTCCTTATAATATTATAAATGCGAAAGTAACTCTGTCTGTCTGTCTGTTAAGCTTTCACGTCTAAACCACTGAACCGTTTTTGATGAAATTTAGTCCAAATATAGATTTGATCTCGGGAAAGGACATAGGCTACTTTTTATCTCGAAAAAAAGGTTGAATGGGTTGAAATAGGGGATGAAAGTATGTAGAAATAGCTAAGTGGTTTTCTTGTTACAATCGAAATCAAAAATATTGAACGAAGAAAAAGCGAAGCTTTATGACACTGTGATTTTATATTATTATTTTATTTTACTGGTATTTGTTATGTTTGCACTAAAGCGGGTGATCCATTGGCGAGCCGGCGAGCTAAAGGTATAAACTGTAGGCTCGTTGTACTGTCGGCTCGTGGTAGTGATCCATTAGCGTGCCAAACAGTCTACTCTCATCGTTGGTGAAGTCATGTTGTGCTCCCAGACGGAACTACTTTGTTACTTAGGAACACTACTACAAGAACAACCAATGAAAAAAATCGGGAGTGGTCTCCGCTTGACTTTCTCGCATACCGGAAACGACTCAAAAGTTGATAGAAACCTTGTATTTTCATGTCATACATGCATGTTAAATTTTGGTCACCCATCCGAGTACCGACCACGCACTTGGTTGCTTAACTTTCGTGATCGACGACTCAAAAATTGATAGAAACCTTATATTTAGATATTATATGCATGTTAAATTTGGTTGCAATACGTTAAAGCATACTCGAGTGCTGCTAACGCACAGACACACCGACACACACACCGACATAACTCCAAAAAAAAATTCAAAACGTGTAAATATGTCAAAATCTCGAGGTCGAATTTTTTTACGATTACAAGACTTCCTCTTTACCTCTATACTGCGTACCTATACGAGAAAGTAAAAAGTCTGGGTCGAATAACGTGTTTGAATGCGTCTATGAAATTAAACTAAAACTTACACCAGAACTTATTGGTGAACCAAATGATTATAGAAATTATTTAACGATGACCGAGGAAGTGTTTAAGGAGCTTCTGGATTTGTTTTCCCTTTTATAAAAATCTGATAAAAAGACAAGATATAGTTTTGCGTGTATCGAATTCACCATATGAACGCTTATGTGCAACTCTCAAGTACTAACTAGCGATTATACGATCGTAAATATGCCATTTTGCCGTGCGGCATGCGTGCATTCGCTACAGCAGCGTGAAAAAGACTGTCGGCTCGCGAAGCTTGGCTGATCCATTGACGGTTTATTATACCGCGGTCTTAGGATTTCAAGCATGCACGAAGAGCCAACGAGCCAAAACCGCGAACTTTAAAACCGCGGTAATGTAGGTGCTCCATTGACGGTTTATACCTTTAGCTCGCCGGCTCGCCACGAGCCAACGGTCTTAGCTCGCCAATGGATCACCCACTTAAAACTAATAAATGAACGTAACTCAAAAATATATATAATCCCGAAATCCTTGCCAATTTGTCTATTAAATTAAATCGTAAAACCACTAAAATATCACGGGATCGCAATGATATGCGTGGATGTATTATGGATAACGAAATTTAGTGAAAATTCCCTTGATACAAAACGCGACAACAAACTGATTTGAATATTAAATCACTGATATTTGCTTTATTTGTTGCACATATAAAACACAAATGTATACTATCCCGAAATCCACGATAATTCGTCATTAAAATGAACTCTTAAAATCACTAAAATATCACAGGATTGTATGGATATACGTGGATGTATTGTGAAGTAGTTTGACGTGATAACGTCTTATAAATCAACGAAAGCCGACTGCACAAAAAGACATGATTCTTTGTCACGTTCCGCCTGAGGAGAGTATGCAATCGAGAGCGCGGAATAGGCGATAGAGAAGCACGATCGGTATTTACGTTAACACGTAAAATTATCGTCCGTAAACAGACTTTACAGACAACCATTTTTTTCAAAAATATTCACCATATCAAAGCCTTTCGTAATATCTGTTTAAGATTAAATCTTTAGAAATCAAAAATATCTACAGATCAAGTAGATATCCGTGGATGTAGGTACGTGAAATCACAAACGTCATTTAATACTAAAGGGTAACGGCTTTTTTTTTAAGCAAGTGGTTATTTTAAAAATACATATCATCTCACTTTTTATTGTAGTATATCTTTAAGAATAGAGCGATAAGTCATTGAAATATCTTGGGATCACCCCGATATCCATGGATGTAATATGGAATCAAAAAATTCACATTAGTTACCATAGCCATTTAACCAATAAAAAAAAAGTATCGGAGGAATATATAAAAAAATATGGTTAGTTATACTGACCGCTCCACCAACGGCATCTTCGATGTGTGTCAATGTGTGTGACGCTGTATGATATTTATTAAGCTATTGCATAGCTTCTATCGCGGGCCTTGAGCGCTGGGACCGAATCCAGAAATTCCGTAACGAAAAAACCTTATGCTCCCCACTCTTTGTTTGTTTGTTTGGTTGAACCCTAAGATCTCAGCAACTACTGACTCAAATTGAAAAAATATTTTTTCGTTGGATAGTCCATTTATCTAGGAAGGCTATAGGCTATATAACATCACGATACGTCCAATAGGAGCTGAGCATCAATGAATAATGTTGCAAAAACGGGAGAAAAATATTTCTTTTCAAAGCTTTCACTGCGTGCGCTGCGTAAACGGTTAAAGTTACGTAAAAATCATGTATGACGGAATTGGTCTCCATTAAATTATCTAAAAAAAGTTTGCGACAGCATATGTCTATCTTTTATGGTTGGCTCACTATATCCTTTCTTTTTGGTAATCAAATTTGTTTTAAAATAATGTATTATCTGCGATGGTGTTTTTGTATCATGATATTATTCCTTATCAAAATAAATACATTATTTATCACAAGTATTTAATTTTGCACAAAATTGTTCATGACTTCTTTTGATTTCAATGAATATCTTAAGAAATATCATAGTTTAAAATAAACGGAAAATAATAAATTTTGCTTTTCAGAGATTTCTTTGCGTGCGCTGCGTAAACGGTTAAAGTTACACAAAAATTATGTAGGACGGAATTATTCTCCTTTAAAAGTTATAAAAACAAGTTACAGACCGCATTTATCTATCTCTTAAGGTTGAATCGCTATAACCTATTTTTGTTAATAAATTTTGTTCTAAAATAATGCTTTAGATGCGAAGGTATTTTTGTAAACATGTTATTATTCCTTATCAAAATCAATACATTATTCATCACAAGTATTTAATTTTGTACAAAAATGCAATTTTTATGCCATGCAATAGCTTTACCGCGGCAGTCCCCGAGTGCCACACGTAATTTTTATTTATTCTTATTTTATTCAGAGTTCCCTACCCATAGGGAACTCTGAATAAAATAGGGTGCCAACGGGACCCGATTAATATGCCTCCGCTATGTGTCTGTCTCTCTGGCTATATCTCTTACCATAATAGGTAGGCACTTGAAATATTCACAGAATACCTTTATGCTTTTGTGGCCGCTATAACAACACCACCTTCACCCATCTCTCATTGATCAATAACTATTGTGCTGTAATACGTGACATGAAACACGGACAGTAGATAGGTCTCTATAAAAATATCTTTAAAACACATTAAATATGTACTAACCAATACAAAAAAAAACAACATAAAGGATCAAGATTATTTCGCAGACGCGCAGTCTACTCACGCTGCCAAGTACGCGCACACAAGCGTACAGCGCGTTAAAAACCTAAAGTCGAGCGCTTACGATCGGTGAAATGGCTCTTAACCTTTGAGTCGTTTCCGGTATACGAGAAAGTCAAGGGGAGACCACTCCCGATTTTTTTAGAATCGTGAAAATACGCAGTCATAATATGATTTTTTTCCAACTGTTCCAACTTTATGCGTCGATATCTTCAACCAGGTTGACCGCAAGCTTGTTTGCCATCTCGTTTTGTATTTAAAAAAGACCCTGAGAGTAAAGAATGACCTATTTTGAACAAGATCGTGCTTAGCTAAAAATTATTTAACAAATAAACTAACATTATCTCACAAAAAAGTGACAAAAAAGCCATCACTCGTCCTTTCTCGTACTTGTACCAGTTCGACACGTAATCGCGTGGAGATGAATACTCGATTGTCGTGAGACGAGCCGATTATTTCTGAATATACCTTTAATGATGTATTACTCGTTTAGCGAGAAACGAGCGATGTCTCTATCGCGTTCTGAAAAATGACAAAACAAGGATAAAGTGGGTTTTTTTTTTATCAGAAAATCAAACTTTACATTGCGGTGGCATGTAAGCCGACTGTTCGTTTTCCATGGTAACTAAAGTATCTATAACACTGATATAACACTGAAAATAAAACATATTTGATTCAATCCTCGTTATGAATAGGTCATTAAAATGGCTTCTAACTAGGTGGTAGACCCATATGTAGGGTCGTCTGGGTAGGTACCACCGCCTTTCTTATTTCTGCCGTGAACCAGTTCGCTGTGTGTGAAGGGAAAGGTAGCCAGTGTAATTACTGGGCATGGAAGCTTATCATCTTAGTCCCCAGCAGGATGGCAAACGCACTTGCAGTGTCAAGTGATTTACCCTTAATATTGCAAGTGTCTATAGACGACGGTATCCATAAAAGCAGATGCACGGTTTGGGTAAAAGAAACGTGGTAGGAAAGATGTATCTTGCTATAGCAACACATAGATAACATTACCGTGGCAACACTAAGCGCTGGCGACATCAGGCGGTTCGGTTTGTAGTTGCGTGGTAGTTGATATGAACTTAGGTTAGGTATACTGTATTCGTCTCTTCAGTTTAGTCGTCTGCTTATTGATCCAGCTTCAAAAGGCACTAATGTATCCCGAAGTAATGCGTGGCGATACTTCGTACGATACACGCAGGTGCGGCGGCCCTAGCAAAGTTATCGCGATAAAGCATGTGGCATTTCTTTATTTGCACGAACTATCGTGCAATAATCCAAGATGGCCGAAATCATTTCCAGACGTGTAAATTGCGTAGTATTATTATCCTTCTTTGCGTTTAACTATGCATAATCACTTTCTTTACTTCTAAATTGTGTGCTAATAATTACGTAATGCATTTATTAAAAAAATTAACTCGGCTGTATCGTATACTTAGTCACCCGTACGCGTCTGAACTAATGGAGAACAACCTTCGAAATGAACAACGCATGTCTGACCACGCAGCGCGATAGGTTAGCGCGCTAAAACCCTGACGTACCGCCTCCCGGCCGATAACGCACACTCAACCCGAATATTCGCGACGATAGCCGATAACGGCCGATCACATCTGCGTGTATCGTGTCCTAGCATGAAGCTTCGTGACGATAGGCGCAGGTGCGGCCCCAGCATAAGAGACTACGGTTGGATTACGAACCCCGACTGTACAAAGGAGAAAGTTACATAAAATTTAACGTGTTTTGTTTTTGTCCACAGATAAAACCATCGTCCATATGACGCACAGTCGCCGCTCGAAATAATCCCACACAAAACTACAAGATGTCCTCCAAGGCTATATACGAGGCGACCGGCAAAGACCTCATCAATAGGTAAGTTAAGAAATTATTTGATACTTTAACCACAGTCTTCTTACAGTCGTGAAACGAGCACGTCCAGACAGGGCAAACGTGAGGGGTTCGCGGGACGAGAGGAGCCCGAGCTGCATACACTCGCTTGGGACACGCTGGTTCATTGTATGTCTATTGCACGCTCGATGAAGCCAAACATGAAACACACGCATGCTTCTTATTATATAACTTAAAATTCTGTAAACGTTATCTAAACTCAACTTTTGCGATACAGGTCTGTGAACTTAGTGAAGAAGTTGTAGTTGAAAATTACAGAAGCAGTGCTCCTAATTTCCATTACAGTAAAGATTAATTATTATTATTTCCAGGCATATAGCGTCGGGTACCGCGCTGGTGCCATGCCGGTTCGCTACCTTCGAGCAGGGCACAGTTTGGGAGGACGAACTAGGAAGGAACCCATGGCTCTCTCAAGAGGTACGAGTAAATTTATTAAGTGATTTACCCTTAATATTGCTAGTGTCTATATGCGACGATAATCACTTAGCAGTTAGCACCAGGTGGGCCGCAAGCTTGTTTACCATCTTATAGTATAAAAAAAGCACAGAACAAAAAAAAAACAATAAATAACGAATGCAGATTTCGACAGATTAACTAAGACAGAGAACAGCCGGTATAAATGATGTAAACTTATAAATTAACACCATTAAAAAAAATGTTAGTATTTTTTATTATATCAATATTATGAATGGAAAATAGGTTTAGTACCTATTTTCCATCCAGATTTCGACAGATTAACTAAGACAGAGAACAGCCGGTATAAATGATGTAAACTTATAAATTAACACCATTAAAAAAATTAATATTATTTTTTATTATATCAATATTATGAATGGAAAATAGGTACTAAAAAACGTATTTTTTTATTTTCTGTAATTTTGATACTAAGTATGTATTTTAATTTCAAATTTCAAAACTTACTCATTATAAAGTGCAACTTTAGGATTTTTGTGGGTTAATGTCTAATAAAAAAATGATGACCCAACTGTCAAATCTTTGAAGTTTGGGCTATAAGTACATTAAAAAATATTGACTTCAAAGACATTTTCTGTTAGTAATCCTACGTTGTCCATTTTTGGGTACATTTTGTTTTTTTTTTTAAATGTCTCATAATTGAGCAAGTAATAAATACTGAAAAAATAATTATATCTATATATATAAAAATCAATCGTGGTTCGTTAGTCTCGCTAAAACTCGACAACGGCTCCCATATAAACTGTTCTGCCTACTTTCCTGTCAAACATTTGACGTTCCGCCATTTTAGCGAAGGAAGAGTTTTAATGTCGTTAGGATAGGTGCAAAGACGTTTAGTACTCCGTCAATAGGTGATACGAAGTTTACGAGTTTAAGTATAAAAAAATATGGTTTCGTAATTAGCATAGCTTGTTTTTTTGAAATTTCGTCAATTGGCCATAAGCCCCTGATACTCCGATATGTCCCGTATCAGTTGCATCTTCAATTTCAATCAAGAACATTTTTCATTTTAAAATCTACATACACCTAATCTAATCTTCTAGCAACTGGTGGTGAAACCGGACCAGCTGATCAAGCGGCGCGGGAAGCTAGGCCTGGTGGGTGTCAACAAAACCGCCGTAGAAGTGAGACGCTGGCTCGGGGAGCACGTCGGCAAGGAGCAGCAAGTCGGCGCCGCCGTCGGGAAACTTCGGCATTTCATCATCGAGCCCTTCGTCAGGCATGAGCCGGTCAGTACAGTTTAGTAGTTTAAGGCGCAGAATGTCCAACGGTCGCAAAATATCCAGTTCGCAGAATGTCCATTTAGCAGAATGTCCAGTTCGCAAAACGTCAAATATTCTTCGTAACGTGATTAATTTACTGAACACCTTTTGTTTCTGTGATGCATATTCATACGAGAAACGCCCTAAAGTCGCTCCTGGCACTCGCCTGCCGCTACCGCGGCACGCTCGCTTCGCTCGCTCGGCTCGTGCGCTGTGTTTATGTCCACCTAACCCAGGATTATTTTCTTTGGGGTTAAATGCTGCGAAAAGTTTGTGAAAATTGGTTTTCCAGAGTGCCCATCAGGGTCCATAATTGTGCCTTTACTGTAACTTCTTTAGAACCCATGTAAAAATTATGGTATGCAATAAAACATTTGAATTTGAATCTGATGACAAATGATGGGATCCGCAGGAGGTCTAAGGTCACCGACATAGCCCAAAGAATTTCAAGCCTTTGCAGAAAACGCTCAATAATATAAGCCACACCAGAAAGTGGCATTTTCTGATCAGGGGATGACATGTTTTGTACTTACCTCGGGCAGTAAAAAATAAAGCCTCAAATCGTTAATATGCTATCTGAAACATTTTTTGTTTTACCGCCCTAGTTGATAGATGTACTATTTTCTCTTTTCAGAACGAGGAGATGTACTTATGTATTCAGTCAGGTCGCCGTTCTGACACCATACTGTTCCACCACCAGGGAGGCGTCGACATTGGCGATGTTGACGCGGTCGCCATCAGGCTCGAGGTCAGACTCTTATAATGCACTTGCGAATGTGAAATTTCGAATTTAATATACAGGATGTAAAAAGATCCACGACTAAGCCGGAGTCTAAGCATTGTATACATGTAAATTAAATAACCAACACCCTGAATACAGGTACAATTTTTTTTTTTAAAACAAACAAAATGTATCCCAAAAATATTGTACAGTCGAACCAACTGAGAACTTTAGAATCATAAATTTAGTTAGGTTTTCTTCGCTATCATGCGTGTTGCATTTAGTACGTTTTAAATATGAATAAAAATGCGTCATTACGGGTCAGAGATCTATGCAATTTTAATCTTTGTTATCACTGCACTAAAGTCTCAATTGGAATTTTAAATAAGATGTCGTTCATAATCTAAACTCTTTTCACTACTGAGAAAATGGAATAACTATTATATTTTTAAAAATAAAATGACGTTATGTGTCAGATGTCAAGTAGTAGTCTGAACAAATTTTAAAAAGCCATATTTATTTGACACTGTCAGTTTCTAACAAATTAATAACAGGTTCGTTACTTAGAAATGTACGTTCAAGCGAATTTCATCCTACTTTGTATAGAGTGACTGTAGGAAAATGATCTTAAGGTGGGTCATGATTCAATTTGGTCGACTGTACTATATTTTCTGGGTACTTTTTGTTTTTTTTTTTTCAAAAAAAAATGTTTTTATTAAAAAAAATTTTTAAACCCCCGGAACATTTTTTTTTTAAATTTCTGTTAGGGTGTTTTGAAGATTGTTATTGCTAGGAAACGATTTTTTAATTTTTTTGTGTTGAAACTGCAAACAGCATGTACCGCGCAATGTAAAGGCTTACTTTAAAGGCAGTGTTTACATTGAGTGCTGAAGTTTCGAAGCCTTTTTTGTTAGAAAAATTAAGAAATAACGTTTAAAATTTGTTTTCGTGAAAATGTTTTGACTTTGACCTTCAATAACTTCATAACTGTTGATTTCCCAGATATAGTCTATCTAAGAGATAAACGATGAAAGATAGATATACCATTTATTATTATTACATCATAGTGTAAAAGACAAAACGGTCCTGATGACGTGCAAAATAAGTAGGTCTCGGCTTTGTCGACGGTCGTTTCTTGTTTAATGTTAAACATGCATTCTTGTTTAATGTTCTTTTTTTGACAATTAAATACGCATTATTAGGGATAACTCAAAAACTGCTCGTCAGATGTCGATCAAATTTAAATGGGACCACATGACAAGCACCAGCTTCCAAAGGTTGAAATAGTCAAAATACATAAAAAAATACAGTCGAATTGAGAACCTCCTTTTTTGAAGTCGGTTTAAAAAGAAGCGATACAGTCACGTCCTCTTTGATCTGATAAATGTGCTAGGACCTTAATAGTCGCTAGGGGCTCGGCTATTATTATTATTAACTTTGTTTTCAATGTAGGCTTTATTGACGTCAAATACAAATATGTAGCCATTGAAATATAAATTATTACCAATGGTATTAGATATCGAGTAGGTACATACCTACTCTCGTCAATATAACTATGTAGAAACTATACATAACTTTTTATTGCCATGGATGGTTATCTTCAGTGAAGTCTTTCACCCTATAGTACGCTTTAGCGATTTATTGATATCAAACAGTGCGTTTAAAAGATTAATGCATAGTTATCTATAATTTTTCTAGATACCAGTATCCACATTCCCTACTAGTGAAGACATCGAAAATAAGCTACTCAAGAATGTTAAAGCCGCGTCGGTCAAAAGGTATGTTCATCATAATATACAGGGTGTAAAAGACATGAACAGTCAAACGAGAACCATGTATTCTATACATCAAAATAAGACATATTTCAAAAAAAAAATTGCTGGGAAATGCTTTTTATTTTTTGGTGTTAAAAAAAATTGCAAATTGTACCGCGCAATGTAAAGGGCTCAACTCGCACGCAACTCGCAAAACCGCGATAATTTTGTCCGACGGCGGCCACGTTTGTTATTGTCCGTGCGCATCGAGTGAGCTACATTGAACGCTAACATTTTGAAGCCATTTTTGTTATGAAATACTAAAAAAATTATAATGTTTCATTGGACAATAATTAAGAAATAACGTATAAAAAACATTTCATAAAAAAAAAAATTATGACTTTGACCTTCAATAAAATCGTAACTATCAATTTCCCAGGTATAGTCTATAGGAAAAAAAATGTTATGATGGTGAGCAGAATACATGGTTCTCGTTTGACTGTTCATGTCTTTTACATCCTGTATATTGTGAATGACTTTGGTTAGACGGCCACTAAAAATTCACCTTGTATATTAAATTTTTAATTAGTTATATACCTACCTAATTAGAAATTTAACATAATGAATACTTGGAAAATACCTCCTTTTTCATTAAAATCATTTTAGTCTAATAATTTTGTCTAGATCTGAAGAAGGCCATCTAAAATTTTTATCATGTAAATATTCTATTATGTAAAAGGGGCCCTTAGAATTTTTTACTTTCTAGTATACGTAGTATAGAGGAAGTCTTGTAATCGTCAAAAATTGGACCTCGAGATTTTGACGGATTTACACGTTTTGGACCTCCCCGAGTCCAAAAATACCGTTTTTGGAATTATGCCTGTGGGTATGTCTTTGCGTTAGCACGATAACTCGAGCATGCTTTTACTTATTGCAACCAAATTTGACATGCGTGTATGACATCAAAATATAAGGTTTCTATCAACTTTTGAGTCGTTACCGGTATACGAGAAAGTCAAGGGGAGACCACTCCCGATATTGTTCTTGTAAATGGTAGTCCGTAAAAGGTTGGGAACCTCTGATCTAAACCAAATCCTTTGTGAAGTTCAGAAAGAGTTTGCGGAAAAATCTGGTCTAAAATGCCATGTGTCTACTTCTTTCCAGGATCCTCAGCAGCTTCATAACCTCCCTCTACCGGGTGTACGTAGACCTGTACTTCACCTACATGGAGATTAACCCCATAGTGATCACCAACGAGAGGATCTACCTCCTAGACTTGGCCGCCAAGTTGGATCAGACGGCCGACTTTATCTGCGCCAAGGCTTGGGGGGAGGTGACTTTCCCCCCGCCTTTTGGCAGGGACGCGTACCCCGAGGAAGCCCATATCGCTGATCTGGATGCGAAGAGTGGGGCCAGTTTGAAGGTCAGTACAATACATACACACATACATACAGGGTGTAAAAAGACATTACAATATTGCTGAGAAACGATTCTTATTTTCACTTTCTCGTATACGTAGTATAGAGGAAGTCTTGTAATCGTCAAAAAATTCGACCTCGAGATTTTGACGGATTTACACGTTTTGGACCTCCCTGAGTCCAAAAATACCGTTTTTGTAATTGGCGTGTGTGTCTGTGCGTTAGCACGATAACTCGAGTATGCTTTAACTTATTGCAACCAAATTTAACATGCATGTATGAAATCAAAATATAAGGTTTCTATCAACTTTTGAGTCGTCGATTACAAAAGTTAAGCACCAAGTCCGCGGTCGGTACTCGGATGGGTGACCAAAATTTAACATCAAAATTTAAGGCTTCTATTAACTTTTGAGTCGTTTCCGGTATACGAGAAAGTCAAGGGGAGACTCATCCCGATTTTTTTGGTATGAAATACTGAAAATGTTGATAATGTTTCTTTGGTCAAAACTTAAGAAATAATGTTTACAATTTATGGAATACCTTTTGCGTTTACAAACGCGTAAATATTTTTAATACTAGAAAAAATACACTGAAAAAAATCGAATTGCCTCAGGCGGGAATCGAACCCAGCATCTTCCGCAATCCGGGCGGCTGCGTTAATCACTAAGCCACCGAGGCACTGCTTTCGCTGTCGAAATTTGTCAGTGCTTGGTGCTTATATTTTTATGGTAAACATTGTTACATCAAATCTTTGAAATTTGCACTTCTACGATCCGAACGAAACATAACAAAAATTCTTTTAATATCTACGCCACCCAATCTCAACCTTGTTCCCACAGCTGACAGTACTGAACAAGTCCGGCCGCATCTGGACCATGGTTGCCGGTGGGGGCGCGTCAGTGGTCTATACTGACACCATCTGCGAACTAGGCGGCGCTGGAGAACTGGCCAACTATGGGGAGTACTCTGGAGCGCCTACTGAAGGACAAACGGCGGATTACGCGAAGACCATCTTCAGTTTGATGTGCAGGGAGAAACATCCTAATGGCAAGGTAAATATTTATTTAATAATGAAATGAAATGAAATGAAATGAAAAAGCTCTTTATTTAAATGGACTTTGCTAAGTACTTTTAAATCGTCAAAAGCCCTACCACCATTTCGACGAAATAATTATCTTACTTAAATAATTATTATTATGCTGAGACGGAGAAAAAATGGCGAAAGAAACTCCGCAGCTTACAATTTCGTAATGATTTCAAAACATCATTACATGTCCATAGATATATCAATATGAATAAATTACAATTTTAAATGCGTAAATTTGGGCAGATTTTACTCCCACGCATTTGGATCATTTAAATAATCATTTAACTTGTAATAAGCTTTTTTATATAATTTAGATTTTACAGTTTTTTTAAATTTATTAATAGGTAAGTCTCTAATATTCTTTGGAAGCTTATTGTAAAAACGTATACATTGGCCCATAAAGGAATAAATAATAAATCATTTATTTCTCTGACACAATGCTTACAAACAACTTACATGCATGTCATAGTTAGAAAGATACACAAAGTTTTACAATTTTTCATTGCAAGTATGCGAGTAGCAATTTTGAGAGAGCAGAACCTGTGCTAGGATACCCTGTGTTACAGAGTTCTGGCCCCCCACCTTGGACATTGTAATTTAAGTATACAGCAAGCCAGATATTTTTATATTGATAAAGACATATATAACAATATATTAACATACATGTTCACACATACATAAATAGAATTTTATCTACACTCATGTCATAATATTCGAATTACGATATCAAAGGTGAACATAAAATGACATACTTTTTAATACAGATAATCAAAATTAAAATTAAAAAAAAACAACCTGTAACATAATGACCATTATAACACCGGTTCGACTCATTATGATACAGCAACCTGTAACATAATGACCATTATAACACCGGTTCGACTCATTATGATACAGTTATTTTTCTTAAATACTAGGGAAGGCAAAGGGATCTAACCCATACAAAAAATTTGACTCCTAATAATTTGCAAAAAGCCACAACAAATAGTTTGTTGCCAGAAAAATCGGACGCCACTACTTTATCTTCACTAATGCAATTAATCAAACAACGAGAGTAAAAGCATTAGTGAAGATAAAGTAGTGTATGCAACTGCATATAACACGGGTATTAAAACACTCGTTACTATTATGAAACGAGCGCACACACTCGTGTTTTAATACCCTTCATTATATGACAGTTGCATAAACTACTATTATAGTACCATACATAATACATACAATTAAGTAATAACACCATTATGATCTACTTGAGTGTCTTTAGCATGTTTTCAGTTTCATCGTATTTGTATTACTAGCTGACCCGGCAAACGTTATTTTGCCTTACAAAAATGATTAAATTACTAAAATGGCTATAAAAAATAGGGGTTGGTGATAAAAAGTAAAAATTGAGGGTTGTATGTATTTTTAATACCACATAATAAAAAAATAAAAACAAAAAATTTCGTCCAAAAATTAAAAAAAAAGCAATTTAGAGGTGGATTACCTACATTAAGGGGGATAAAAAATAGATGTTGTCCGATTCTCAGACCTACCCAATATGCACACAAAATTTCACGAGAATCGGGAAAGCCGTTTCGGAGGAGTTTAACCACAAACACCGCGACACGAGAATTTTATATATTAGATATTACTAGCTTTTGCCCGCGACTTGGTCCGCGTAGAATAGTTATTTCGGGCAGCATTAATTTTTTCTTATTATTTCTTCTAACCCAAGCGCCAGTATTCATCGATTTTATGGAATAATTTTATTTTTGCGTTTACAAACGCGTAAATATTAATACTAGAAAAATACACTGAAAAAAATCGACTTGCCTCAGCGGGTTGGTTGCGGGTTCGAGTCCCGCCTGAGGCAAGTCGATTTTTGTCAGTGCATTCATCGATTTTACTTTAAAAAATGTCAGATTTCCATACAAACTTCCATCCCTTATTTTACCCCCTTAGGGATTGAGTTTTCAAAAATCCTAAATACCTCTTACTTAATTTCTAACTGAAAGTCCATACACCATTATTTTTTGGATTTTACTTTAAAAATGACGGATTTCCATACAAACTTTGCACCCCCTTTTGACCACCTTAGAGGGTGAATTTCCAAAAATCCTTTCTTAGTTCACCCCTAGACCTCTTAGGCACCTACGTACCAAATTTGGAATCTCTAGGCCCAGTGGTTTGGGCTGTGCGTTGATATGTATATTCAGTCAGTCAGTCAGTATTCATTTATATATATATATAGATTATGATTAATTATTTTTATAGACTTGACAATGGGCATTATGACTTTCCAAATCAATGCTATGAAAACTGTAAAGGGAGGATGAAACTTGTTGAGTTTCTTGCCGGTTCTTCTCAGAACAAGGCCTCCTGGTAGACTCTTGAACCGATGGCATCAAAATTGACTTTCATAATTGTACAAATTGTGCCTAAATGAATAAAGAGATTTTTACTTGACTTGAAGGGGGATGGTGGGGTTAGGGGAAAAATCTCCACAGAGCATTAACACATATTTTTTTTTAAGTTATGAGATGGCAATCAAGCTTGCGGCCCACCTGATGTTAACTGGTCACCGCCGCCTATAGACACTTGCAATATTATGTGTAAATCACTTACACTGCAATTGCGTTGCCATCCTGGGGACTAAGATGATATGCCCTCCATGCCCAGTAATTACACTGGCTACCTTTCCCTTCAATCCGAAACACAGCGAACTGCTTCACGGCAGAAATAAGAAAGGCGGTGGTACCTACCCAGACGACCCTACATATGAGTCTACCACCTAGTAAAATTAATAATTTTGTGTTTAATTCCAGGTACTAATTATCGGCGGAGGCATAGCCAACTTCACGAACGTGGCTGATACGTTCCGTGGCATCATCACCGCCATAGAGACCTACAAGGACGCCCTCATACAGTACAACGTGACTATCTTCGTGAGGAGAGGGGGGCCCAACTACCAGGAGGGACTAAGGTAGGATACCAAAGTCGAATTTTTAATTAGACGAAGTCAACTGACAGCAGCTTATGTCACTTTGTGAAATAATGTTGCCATCTTCTATGTAATAGTGATGGGTTCAGTTTTCGTTCACTCTCAGGAATGAATGATGATATGAATGAGTACATTGTTAATCTTATCTTACTATACAAAAAAAAACTATTTCTATTTTACTATATAAAAGTAGGTCGATATCTGCCTGCTGGTATTTAATTATAATCACTTTTTTTACTACCTTACCTACTTAAAAATAAGACAGTTGTTCGTCACGGTGGCGTGCTCTGTTATTCGGACGCGTCGGTCGCCATTTTGTCTGTGTCATTCGGCTTCAAACCCTTGGTCTGACTGCTCGAATATTTTCTCTGCGCATACGGTGTTTACTTGTTGTTTTTGCTAAGTTTTGGAGTTTACTCCTTAAGAATCGATTTCCATATATTAGGGGCCCGGTATGAGAAAAATGTGAGGAGTAAAATCTATCGATGAATGACCTCGAATGACCTCGTTACGTTTTTGGTGCGCATCCTATGTCGCGCAACTTTCTAATTTGGTTGTGAGTGTAGGGTATAGGGACACGTGCATAGGGTATACTGCAAAGCGACTATACCTATATGTTATTGGGTTTGTTGATTTCTATCAGTGTCGACATACTTATATTGCTGTTTTTATTATGCTGGGGCCGCACTTGCGCCTATCGTCACGAAGCTTCGTGCTAGAACACGATACACGCAGATGTGACCGGTCGTTATCGGCTATCGTCACGAATATTCGGGTTGAGTGTGCGTTATCGGTCGGGAGGCGGTACGTCAGGGTTTTAGCGCGCTAACCTATCGCGCTGCGTGGTCAGACATGCGTTGTTCATTTCGGAGGTTGTTCTCCATTAGTTCAGACGCGTACGGGTGACTAAGTACACAATACAGCTGAGTTATTTTTTTTAATAAATGCATTACGTAATTATTAGCACACAATTTAGAAGTAAAGAAAGTGATTATGCGTAGTTAAACGCAAAAAAGGATAATAATACTACGCAATTTACACGTCTGGAAATGATTTCGGCCATCTTGGATTATTGCACGATAGTTCGTGCAAATAAAGAAATGTCACATGCTTTATCGCGATAACTTTGCTAGGGCCGCACTTGCGTGTATCGTACGAAGTATCGCCACGCATTACTTCGGGACGATAGGCGCAAGTGCGGCTCCAGCATTATAAATATCAATAATTAATATTGTTATTGTGAAGTTTTAACCTGTCAACGTGGTCGTCAAATAGTCAAAACACGGATGACGCAATTGACTATTGTAAAAAGTTTAATGACAATAATATTTCGTCGATTAGTTATAATAAATATATATTTATATATGTATATTATTTTCATTAATTTGTTAATTTACCCTTTTATACAGTATCAATCTTTTTTAAGTTAAATAAACTCTTTTTGCGTCTGGTTAGACTATCGAACTTAAGGAGTAAACTCCAGTCGTGCGTCGGAGCTGACACACACAATTTTTTTTTGGCTTTAAATGCACCAGCGTGTAAACACGTCGCAAGCGCTTACCGCACGCACAGTATATAGATGTGGAACAGTAAGGAAACTACCTACAAATGTTCGAAACGGCACACTCACACAAACGTGTGCATCGACGAGCCCCCTAAGCGATTGTCGCGGTGCTGTCAGTAGTGCGTGCCACGTCAAGACGAGTGGTCAATTATAAGTTAATTTACGCGATCTTTTTGAAAATGCCACGAGCGTAGGTATTGCGTAGTATACGGCTGCTTGAACTCTGCTTCATCAAAACCGGGGAGTTAACGTTTTTTAAACTTCCTGCTGATTTTGAACGGTAAGAATGATTTAATGTTTTATTATTGTACTCGAATGAATCTAAGATGGCGCCTGCAATAGATTATCAACTTTTTCGTCATGGGTGTCGTTTTCATGGTTTTCGAGGGAGTTAAAGCAAAGTCGATAGTGCTGTCAAAATTAAATTCCAAGATGGCATCTGCAATTAATTAGTAACTTTTTCATTATGGGTGTCATTTTCATGGTTTTTGAGGGAGTTGAAACCGATAGTACTGTGAAAATGTAAATCCAAGATGGCGGCTGCATGAAATTATCAACTTTTTCATCATGGGTGTCGTTTTCATGGTTTTCGAGGAAGTTAAAGTCAATAGTGCTGTCAAAATGTAAATCCAAGATGGCGGCTGCAAGAAATTATCAACTTTTTCATCATGGGTGTCGTTTTCATGGTTTTCGAGGGAGTTAAAGTCGATAGTGCTGTTAAAATGTAAATTCAAGATGGCGGCTGCAAGAAATTATCAACTTTTCATCAAGAAATTTTTTTATGTAATGGTTTTTTAATTACTAGGTACCACATACACATTTTCGGGTTCAACCCGAAAATGCGTGACAAACACCCGAAAACAGCAGTTGATGAACCCGCCCGCGCTCCAATTGCGCTGCGGTGTCTATCGCGCGCCCCCGCCGAAAAGCGCACGAAACGTTTTCGTCCAAACGCGGTGGCTCGCGTACGTTCCCGCCAAAACTTGTAAAAGATTACGCCGTGATGACAAGTTAAAGATCTACAAAAAACAAAGATCTACAAGTTGTTGTGTGTCAATATTAAACTGTTTCCGTATTTTAAACTATCGTCTTTTGCTGGATTAACCGACGCCATGAGATTACCTATTTAAATTTTATTTGTAAGCTAGTTATTTCAATACGATTGATTGACCACTACATAACAGAAAACTTTTTTTTTCATATAAAAAAAACAATATCAAAAACATTCAAGGGGACAACCCTATTGCTTCAATAGAGTGTAGGTAATTATTTTATCAACTAGGCTTAGTTTCCATACTGTTACATTTCTATACTGTGCCGCACGCTTCCTTTGATCTGTGTTAAGAAACCGACACTAGTCCAGATCGGCGCAAGCCGAGCCAACCACAGCAAAACACCCCTGGCACTTGTGGAGGCTTGCGAAGCCTCGGCGAGCGTGTAAATGTAGCATTAGAGCACTCGGTACCTGATAAATGTACGTACCTACTATACGCAGTCGAAAATTACGAAAACTCTTTGGTACCTACTTACATGGCACGACTAGGATGCGAACCCGGTACCCGATATTGGCAGCGCGGCGTTCTAACCACTCACTAGGCTACTTTGTATGTATGTTATTATTTTATTATTTTCATTATGCATAATTGCATACATATGTCTTAATGCTATGTTTTACAAAACATTACCTACACATGTACCCTGTTATAGCAAAGGATAAAATATAGAATTATAATTAAAATCGTTTTTATACCGGGTTGCGATTTTTTCAGCCATTCACTTTGTCAAAACACTATTTTTGTTTTATCAAAACCTGACAAACCGGTAAACGTCACTTGACTTCGTCTCGTTAAAAATACGACCTTAGTGTGGGTACCGGGACATGTAGGGATTGAAGGTAATGAAAATGCTGACAAACTAGCAAGGAAAGGATCGGCTCAAGACCTCAATGGGCCCGAACCTTTTGTAGGATTATCTAGAAGTACCATAAAAATGGCACTAAACTAGTGTTGTCAAAAGAGGCACCTCAGGGAATGGTTGTCCACTCCCCGACTGACACACTCAAGGAAATTTTTAGGGTCCTCACACATAGGCTAACTTAAAAGAATAGGAAGAATCAGCAGGACCCAAATCCGCTGCCTCACAGGTGCTCTTACTGGCCACTTTGCCGCTAAAAGACACCTGTGTACAATAGGCAAAGCTGATGACCCCATCTGCAGAATGTGTGGAGAGGAGGAAGAAAGCATGGAGCACATACTATGTGACTGGGATGCACTAGCCATAAGCGACTAAAAGTCCTGGGTCTAGGTTACCGTAAACCAGAGGACTTTATAGACCTTATTCCCGCCAACATCGTAAAACTCATACAAAATGTTTTCGATGTTGGCGGGGATGGGTGACAAGGAAAGGGGAAGCACAAAAGATCCCATAGGGTCGAAGTGCTCTGAGACACAGCCTCAGCCCCTTGCATAAGAATAGAATAGAAAGGTAGGATATACAGACTGTACTGTGCAAACACACAACACATCAAAGCATCCACACAGATGGCGCTCGCGCCTAACTTTAGTTCGCTCTGAACACGAGGCGATTACCTGAGCAGTGCTAAATGATACCTTGGTAGGTGGTACTGGATAGTATGTTCGATCCAGGTGCTTTGTATCGATATTCTGGATCGTAATATATCGTAATGCACTGTACCGATCCTGCAGATTGGATGCGATACTTTGGATCGATCAAATATCGTATCAAGTATTTTTTAAATAAAACATCAAAAATTTTGTTTCGTTGTAGGTAATTAGTTTCACCTGTATGTTTGTTTGTATGTAACTGACTCGTTTGGACTCGATTTTGACCCACTTTAAACGGTCAGATTTCATTTAAACTTTATATACTTATCCAAGACCGATGACATTACAATAATTCGTTAAGAATATCCCATTATCCTGATTAGAATCGCCAGGACTAATAAATTAAACGTTTGGAATGTAAGTTCAGTTATACGTCACTAGATGGCGTTGTCATAAATATATAATAAAGGATCCGAACCTAAAAACAGACGCTTGTAGACAGTGCCATAGTAATAGCAAAACTATACAACATATAACTTGTGCATGCAAGTCTTTAGTAAATACTGATTACAAACATCGCCATGACCAGGTTGCCTCAATCATACATCAACATTTAGCACACAGATACAACTTCATTCAAGAAAAGGTACCTTATTATAAGTACACTCCCAACCCTGTTTTTGACAGTAAAATTGCAAAAATTTTCTGGGACCGCACTATCATACCAGACAGAACAACGCACTATAATAGGCCCGACATCACACTCTATGACAGACAGAAACGCACAGTATTCCTGGTGGACATAGCCGTACCAAACACCCATAATGTCCAAAATACGATAAAAGAAAAACTTACCAAATACACAGATTTAGCCATACACATAAAAAAGCCGTGGAAAGTGGAAAAGGTCCAAATTGTACCCATAGTAATATCTTCTACTGGAGTCATACCAAAGTCCCTAAAATTGAGTCTCGACGCTTTAGGCATTCATACTTCAACATCACACTTATTACAAAAAACTGTTACCTTAAACACTTGTCGGATCACACGAAAATTTCTATCAACTTCACATATAACATAAATAGTTTTCACATGCACTTACAATTTCGCGCTTGGTACCAACCCGCGTAGAAATTAATTTAACCTCAGTAATGAGAGAAATAATGGATAAGAAATAATAATAATAATAATGTTTCCACAGACAAATGCGCGAAGTGGGCCACCGTCTTCGCATCCCCCTATACGTGTTCGGTCCAGAGAGCAACATGACCGCCATAGTTGGATTAGCGTTGGGTCACCAAACCATCCCGAAGGAACATCAGCTGGACTACGCTCCTAAGCAACTGCCGAAGCCTGTCACGCCGGTACGTTTACTATACAGTAATATAACAGTATTAGGTGTACATTATAAATTCAAATAAAATCAAATATCTTTATTGCGTATCACCTAACAATAAGGGTCTTAAACATAGGCTGTAGGTCCTGTGATATCCCGTAGGGGAACTGCAATTTAAGAGGTTACATTATTTACTTAAAATCTATAATCATATTAGGGGTTTAAGTATGAAATTGCCGTTTGGTATGGAGAATTTAACAAAAAATTATTTTTCATACAAATATATTTGCGATTTTTTAAAGAATTACAAATCAAAATTTTGTGGATATATTAAGACAACATTAAGCTATAGGGTACTTAGAGAAAAAAATTGAGAATTGATACCTGTAAAAAAATATTCATATTTTTATAACGGAGACGGACACCTCTTATAGACTGAGAGGTGGCAGGATTTTTCATAACGATCATGGAAACGGTTAGATTTACTTTTATAGTTTGTAGAGTAGTCCCCTAATGTGAATTATGTCGGTCTGGCTGCTCTCAGTGGTTGCAACTTCGAGTTATATAGCTTACAGGAGGCTTCATCGTTGCGAAAAAAAAACGATAACAGAAATGGTCAGTTTTAGTACCTATTCGAAGAATAACGTCTCCGCAGATGAAAAACGTTGGTCTGGCGGCTCTCAGTGGTTGCGTTCCAGAGTTATGATGCGCGAAAGTCAGTGCATTGTTGCGAAAAAAAAACGATAACAGAAATGGTCAGTTTTAGTACCTATTCGAAGAATGGGGTCTCCACAGGTGAAAAAAGTTGGTCTGGCTGTTCTCAGTGGTTGCTTTTCAGAGAAAAAAAAAATAACAGTAATCAGCAAAATAAACAATTAAATCGAACAAATCCAAATTTTATTAATTAAACTTTTATAATTTTATCATCTTTGGGTAAATGCTAAGGCCTGAAGAGTTAAATATTTACTTATTTCCAATATTCTTTTAATTTTTTTTTGAGCTTTTTCATTAGTCACATTAAATCTATACTAAACCACAAAATAAAGTTTTGAATTCAGTTTTTTTATAAATATTTAGCTTTCAATTTAATATAATAAAGTGCATAAAGTATCAAAAATGATACTTGTTTTATTTTCATTTAAGAATTCATACTAATTGACTGATTCAATAAAACTCACATACATAAAATTCCTTTACCTTTTAGCTGTCTAAAAAAATGCAAATTACTCTCGAAATTGTACTTTTTATCTGGTCATGTAATCTAAATCTATTGATAAATATACTTAGAAAATTGAAAATGACGAAGGTATGTGTATATAATTGCTGATAATGCAATATTTTTTATTAATATTTGTATTGGTTGTAACATTTTTATCATGCTCTTGCTGGTGTCAAAAATGATACTCCATGCAGTTAGGCTATCTTGGTTATTGAGATTATTCTTTACGATATTTTCTATGAATTTGTAAGCTTTTGCTTCAATTTTTCAACATAATAACTACAAAAATAATATATGGAATCGATATAGACGATTTGGTTACGCAGTCAGAAGGCAGCAATTACTCGGAAGATGATGCGGTATCAGATGACGTATATTAACTTTAGTTATGAGAAAATTAGTGTACCTACTATCTTACTCGTCAACAATTGCAAGCTGTACTCGAAGATGATCAGATATAGTGCACTTTGGAAAATCATGATCATGTTTTTTATAAATACTTAGCTTGCAATCATTACAACAGCTCATATAATGTCCCTACCGACGGGCTCGAACTTACCCCACATTTTTTTTTATTTATTATCCTCTCTACATCCTCCTTTTTATTTGAGGAGACTACCTACTGCCCCTAATGTGGGGTGTAAACATTAGGCCTTAGTCAACCACGCTGGCTAAGTGAATGTTGGTCGACTTCACATAAAACCTAAGAATTTCTTCATAGGTGTGTGCAGGTTTGCTCACGATGTTTTCCTTCACCGTAAAAGCGTTGATTAAACGTACATAATTATGAATTCAAAATTTGAAAATACATTGGTACGTGGCGGTTCGAACCAGTGCCTCCTGGGTGGGAGACAACGCCCTTGCGCACTACGCCATCAACGCTTCTGTGGCGCAGTTCGTAATGATGATACGAAAATTATGTATTAGCTTGCATTGGCTTGTAATATAATCAATTAATTATTGGGTAAAATCACAGGTTCATCATAACTTTAACTGAGATTTATTTATTAACTTAGATAGATTTAACTTAGATCTCGTAATCTTCGAAATCTTCTTCGCTACTTAGGCACGTAGATGAGGAGTCTATAATGTAATAATATAACTGTAAAGTTTGATAGAATTGTTCAATTTTGCATTTGGTTTCATTTGTCAACAGAGCATCGCAACTTAGCTCAAATATGTATCAAATATCTAGATAAATTTAACTAAAAATCCTCCAAGCTATCCATTGCCAATTTAACATGGACAGAAAGAAGAAGACGGCAAATGTGTTCTTCTCTGCTATGCAGGGAACCGACTACCTGATAAAGTATCTGATGTTACTGTGACGGAGTCAGAAAATGACAATATTTCTGGTGATGTCAGCGGTAAGTCTTATACCATTTACGGGTTTATAGATAAAAATCGTTAGGAAACGCAAAGTTTGCATGTATTTGTTTCTTATTAATGGCATTTTACGTATCTAAATCATAAATCTCAAGAGTTCGTGTCCTTATGTTTTTTATATAAACATATGTATAATAATTTTCATATCATCATATTCATATTTTTTTTTATCAAACCTTACAGTTATTTTATCACTAGACATTCCTTTTTTTAAAAAGCGGCTGTTCTATTGAGTGACTTTGGCTAGGTCGCCCTCTGATCGAAGGGGTATGAGTATTTGCACAGGGTATCTGCAAGTTCGATCTAAAGTTTGCCAATTTAGGATCTGCTTGGGGTTTACTTGTTTCCTGGTACATAGTGACCTATACAAAACCCATGCATTGATGACTGACAAATCTACATGGTGGAAGAAAATGGCCATACTATTTTTGGACTTCATAGGATTCCTGTATCTTCACAAGTCTATAAAGTAAACTCCACCCGTGGGCGATGATTCCCTTACGACTTTTGGGCATGGAATGGCCCTCTTCCATTTCTCAGTTTTTTCATACCTGTCACGGATCCTACAGATATGAAGTTCTAGTCCAGTCTATACAGTAAATCCGGGGAGAAAAACATGAAAATAACTGATAAGGAGTTGTTAAAGCTCTAATGTCATCCGGAAAAGTGGTAGAACCTTTGAATAGAATCTGGTCTTCAGAAAACAACATTGACTGCTTTTTCCACCTAAGTTTTGAGCATATAATGATTTGAAAAATAACACAATTTGTGCCACTGTCTGAAACATTTTCACCTTTATTTACTAAATGAGTATCAGGGGGATCCTAATCATGGTCATGAATAGTCATGATTTTCCAAAGTGTACTGTATCTAATCATCTTCGAGTAGAGCTTGCAATTGTTGACGAGTAAGATAGTAGGTACACTAATTTTCTCATAACTAAAGTTAATATACGTCATCTGATACCGCATCATCTTCCGAGTAATTGCTGCCTTCTGACTGCGTAACCAAATCGTCTAGGTATATCGTTTCCATGTATTATTTTTGTAGTTATTATGTTGAAAATTTGAAGCAAAAGCTTACAAATTCATAGAAAATATCGTAAAGAATAATCTCAATAACCAAGATAGCCTAACTGCATGGAGTATCATTTTTGACACCAGAAAGAGCATGATAAAAATGTTACAACCAATACAAATATCAATAAAAAATATTGCATTATCAGCAATTATATACACATACCTTCGTCATTTTCAACTTCGAATTTTTCAACATTTTCAATTTTCTAAGTATATTTATCAATAGATTTAGATTACATGACCGGATAAAAAGTACAATTTCGAGAGTAATTTGCATTTTTTTAGACAGCTAAAAGGTAAAGGAATTTTATGTATGTGAGTTTTATTGAATCAGTCAATTAGTATGAATTCTTAAATGAAAATAAAACAAGTATCATTTTTGATACTTTATGCACTTTATTATATTAAATTGAAAGCTAAATATTTATAAAAAAACTGAATTCAAAACTTTATTTTGTGGTTTAGTATAGATTTAATGTGACTAATGAAAAAGCTCAAAAAAAAATTAAAAGAATATTGGAAATAAGTAAATATTTAACTCTTCAGGCCTTAGCATTTACCCAAAGATGATAAAATTATAAAAGTTTAATTAATAAAATTTGGATTTGTTCGATTTAATTGTTTATTTTGCTGATTACTGTTATTTTTTTTTCTCTGAAAAGCAACCACTGAGAACAGCCAGACCAACTTTTTTCACCTGTGGAGACCCCATTCTTCGAATAGGTACTAAAACTGACCATTTCTGTTATCGTTTTTTTTTCGCAACAATGCACTGACTTTCGCGCATCATAACTCTGAAACGCAACCACTGAGAGCCGCCAGACCAACGTTTTTCATCTGCGGAAACGTTATTCTTCGAATAGGTACTAAAACTGACCATTTCTGTTATCGTTTTTTTTTCGCAACGATGAAGCCTCTTGTAAGCTATATAACTCGAAGTTGCAACCACTGAGAGCAGCCAGACCGACATAATTCACATTAGGGGACTACTCTACAAACTATAAAAGTAAATCTAACCGTTTCCATGATCGTTATGAAAAATCCCGTGACCTCTTAGACTATTAGGACAAGCAGTTTTTGAAGATGTATTTCTAGTGAAAAAATTTAAATAAGAATATAATTTGTAACATAAATATAAGTCCTTGTAATGAAGTTTAAAATAAAAGAAGAATAATGGACATAGCTACTGTATTAAAGGAATTATACACTAATGAATAATGAGGAAAAAATCGGCAATTTCATACTTTAACCCCTATTATTAAACTTTTGCTTTCTATCTATATAATAGGTTGGGGAAAAAGTTTCTTCGCATTTTTTTAAGAAAATTCAAAACATTTTTTAATATAGTTTATTTACATTTAACTAAAGTATGTAGGTACCATTTTGTTCGATAACTTTTTGCCATCTTATAGGTAGGGACATGATCCCATTGCTATAAAATTTTGGGACTTCTGGCCAAAATACCGCGACAAATGGTTTTGGCAGTCCTCTCGTGATGTTAACCTGACACTGCCTAAAGAATTCTGAAGAGACCGAAACAGGTGGAAATCTGAAGGTGCAAGATCAGGACTATACGGCGGATGCATTAACACCTCCCAGCCAAACTCTCTTAATTTTTGCTGAGTGGCTAAAGATGTGTGAGGTCTAGCGTTATCATGATGAAAAACCACACCCCTTCTGTTGATTAATTCCGGCCGCTTTCTCTCAACTTCTTGCTTTAATCTCATCAGTTGTTCGCAGTAGAGTTCAGAATTGATGGTCCTGCCTGGTGGTAACAGCTCATAATGAATAATGCCCTTCCAATCCCACCACACACACAGCATCACCTTGTTGCGAGTTAACCCGGGTTTCGCCACAGTCTGTGAAGCCTGACCGGCCTTTGACCACGACCTTTTTCGCACGTTCTTGTCGTACGTGATCCACTTTTCATCACCAGTTATCAGCTTCTTCAAAAATGGTTCGGTTTCATTACGTCGCGCGTCGTAATAAAGAATCACAAATGAGTACACGGTTCATTAGGTTTCTTTCAGTGAGCTCGTGAGGTACCCAAATGTCGAGCTTTTTTGTGTACCCAGTTTTTTTCAAATGCGCCAAAACTGTTTTGTGGTCAATTCCCAGTTCTTCAGCTACGTCGTAACTACTGACATGCCGATCTTGCTCCACTTTTTCAAAAATGGCATCCATTTTATCTGTAATAGGGCGACCAGAGCGACGTGCATCTTTGACATCAAAATTTCCGGATTGAAAACGCTTAAACCAAATTTGTGCTACTCTCACAGACACTGCACTAGGTCCATAAACATCGCAAATTTTTTTCGCGGCTTGCGTTGCATTTTTACCTTTTTTGTAGTAAAATTTTAAAATGTATCGAATTTCTTCATTAGATTCACTCATCTTGGCGGTACGAAAAACAAATGAAAATCACACATTTTCCTAATTTGAATTTGGAATTATGTTCTTTAAAATTTAAACTTTCAATGATACCAAAACCATCCAGATACAAATAGTATAGCCAAAGAGATTTTATTACAAGTTTATACATACTATAATGCGAAAAGACTTTTTCCCCAACCTAATATATAAAAATGAATACTGACTGAATGAATGAATGAATGACTGACTGACTGACATATGAAATGAAATGAAATGAAAAAGCTCTTTATTTAAATGGACTTTGCTAAGTACTTTTAAATCGTCAAAAGCCCTACCACCATTTCGACGAAATAATTATTTTTCTTAAATAATTATTAGTATGCTGAGACGGAGAAGAAATGGCGAAAGAAACTCCGCAGCTTACAATTTCGTAATGATTTCAAAACATCATTACATGTCCATAGATATATCAATATGAATGAATAAATTACAATTTTAAATGCGTAAATTTGGGCAGATTTTACTCCCACGCATTTGGATCATTTAAATAATCATTTAACTTGTAATAAGCTTTTTTATATAATTTAGATTTTACAGTTTTTTTAAATTTATTAATAGGCAAGTCTCTAATATTCTTCGGAAGCTTATTGTAAAAACGTATACATTGGCCCATAAAGGAATTGCTTATTCTGTGGAGACGAGTTTTATATACAACCAAATCGTGTTTCTTCCTAGTATTTACATTGTGCGTATGACATTTCTCGGAAAAATTCATAATATTTTTCTTTACATATAGTAAGTTTTCCAGTATATATTGTGATGACACAGTCAGAATATTTATCTCCTTGAACTTTTCTCTGAGGGAGTCACGCGGACCCAGTTGATAAATTGCTCTAACAGCCCGTTTTTGCAGCACAAAGATGGTATTAATATCTGCAGCACTCCCCCAGAGAAGAATTCCATATGACATTATGCTGTGAAAATAACTAAAATAAACTATTCTAGCGGTATCTACATCGGTAAGCCGCCTAATAGTTTTAACTGCGTATGCCGCAGAACTTAGTTTACCCGAAAGTTTTACAATATGTGGACCCCATTGTAGTTTGGAGTCTAACATTACTCCTAAGAAAGTTGTTGTTTCCACAGGTTTCAATTCAACTCCATTTATTTGTACATTAGTTTCTACACGTCTCACATTCGGCGTAGTAAACTTAACTACTTTGGTTTTTTTTTCATTAAGCAACAAGTTATTAACATTAAACCAATAAACTACTTTTGCAAGTGCATTGTTAACTTCGTCATAATTATCTAATTTTCTATTTATTTTGAAAATCAAAGATGTGTCATCCGCAAACAATACAATATCATGATTGTCCCTTATGTAGTAAGGCAAGTCATTTATGTACACTAGAAAAAGAAATGGACCAAGAATTGAGCCCTGCGGAACACCTATTGTGACTAGAGAACCTGGAGATCTTTTACCATTTATGTCAACTTTCTGTATTCTATTGCTCAGGTATGAAGTCATAAGGTTGAGAGCCTTGTTCCTAATGCCGTAATGGTGTAATTTCCTGACCAGAGTATCATGATTAACACAGTCGAAAGCTTTAGATAAATCACAGAAAACACCAAGAGCGTCACGTGATACTTCCCAAGCAGCAAATACCTCCTTTAACAACTCAACTCCCGCATCAATGGTGGAGCGACCCCGAGTGAACCCGAATTGTTTCTGATGAAATATATTATATTTATTGAAATGCTTTAATAGTTGATTGAGCATTAATCTCTCAAAGATCTTACTTAAAGTTGGCAGAATAGAAACAGGCCGAAAATTAGTGGGATCTGAGGTTTCGCCAGATTTAAATAACGGTATTATTTTACTGTGTTTCATCAGGTCAGGAAACACACCAGAACCAATACAACTGTTAAATACGACAACTAAATAAGGAGCTATTATAGTTATAATGGATGAGATTGTTTTGACTGATAGTCCCCAAAGATCCATAGATTTCTTCAGGTCAATAGACTTAAAGGTATTTATAATATCTTTATAATTAACAGCTGTAAATTCGAAGTTACTGTCACAGTATGGTACATTTTGTTTAAGAAGCTGTTCAGCTGAGGTGGAAGACGACTGAAGTGATTTAGTAGCCAGTATGGGAACATCTGAGAAAAACTTTTCAAATTCCATAGCTACTTCCAAATCAGCTTTAACATTTACATTATTAATCTTTAAGTTAATATTGCGGCAGCGTGTTTGACTCCTGCCAGTTTCACTGTTAATAATATTCCAAGTTTCTTTAATTTTATTAGTAGAATTGTTAATTTTATTTTTTAAGTAAACTGACTTGGCAGTGGAACAGGCTCTTTTGAAAACTTTAGAGTAGTTTTTTACATAGTTAACAAATACTGGATCAAAATTATATGATTTTTTACTATACAAATCGTACAACTTATTCCTGCTATTGTAGATACCAGGCGTTGCCCATTCACTAAAAGTTAGACGATCACAGATCGTCTTTGTTTTTGGCACAAAAGTGTTGGTAAATTCAACATTTATTAGATTAAATAAAGAACTGTATAGCTTATCTGGACAATCATCATAAGGCAACCATGGCAGCTTCACACTTAAATTCGATTTAAACTTTTCAATTCGGCTTGCATTTATAGGAATAAAGCTTATTTTCGTTCTTCGCACTTCAACTTTATTCCTAGGAAACGATGCTAATTGACCACAATGATCAGAGTGCAACATATTAATAATTGACTTTTGGCTAGGTGTTCGGTTGGTAAAAATATTGTCGATGCAAGTTGCACTTGTTTCAGTAATTCTTGTGGGTTCATAAAAAACGTAGTCCAAATCATACGACTTAAATAAATTTAAAAAATTACAAGTTATTGAATTTGTATCTAGTATGTTAATATTAAAGTCTCCACAGATAACAATTGTTTTAGGACATTTACTGATTTTAAATAGGACATCCTCCATAATTTTTAAAAATTGTTCAAAAGGGGCACATGGAGGTTTGTATACACTAATAACAATGAATTGTTCAAACTCTATACAAGCTATTTCAGTAACTCGCTCAACAGACATACTTACTAGGTCATTTCTTTCCTTACATATAATATTCCTTTTAGTAATTATTAATGAACCACCATGTAATATGTTTTTTCTGCTGAACGAGCTGACAACATGGTGATTACTAAAATTGAACATGAGCTGATGGCTTTTTAGCCAGTGTTCTGTAACACACAGTATATCAATATTATTACAATTCATGAATAGCTCCAATTCTAAATCTTTGCCTGACATCCCTTGAATATTTTGGTGGACTAGGTTAACAAAATTATTTTTACAATTTTTATTCATTGCAAATGAGGAGGATAATATATCTAAAACCTTATAATTAGAATCTAATTTTTCATTATAGTTACTAGTGCCAGAGTTAGTCTCTTTTGTCTCGAAATTTAATTTAAAGAATTTGAGGCAAATTCCAAATTGTCATTGCCCAGCGTCCAATTTGACTGCCCAATAGAGGCAGAAGTTATAGCCAATGTATTGGCTTGTTTAAAAATAAAATAACATAGCGATTTTGCTATTTGTTTTTTGTAAATACTACAAAGAAAATATTTATCTTTTGTCAAAAAAATTTTTTTAATGAATCCATTAAAATCAATAATGTCAAATTTTTTATTATAATTTGTCATTAAATGCAATTTCCTATTACACTTAAATCTATAGTCATTTTCTGCATGACTCAATGACTCACTGTAAGGAAAAGTAAATAAAATTATTTTCTCTACATTTAATTTAGACAGGCATTTAAAATATTTTTCCATGACATAGGAATTAGCATTGCCTCGTCTACCAATGAAAATAATTATGGTACTATTAGGGCTGTAAGTACCACAGATCACCGTCTGCAATATTTGGGTATAATTAGCACCTGGAATACAATAATTAGTTACAGGCCGTGCCATATAGTGACACATTGTTTGACCCATATTTTTGCCTAACTCATCACTAAACATAATAACATTGTTTTGTTCTTTATTTATGTTCACTTGAGTCCCACCTTTATCAAGATTATTGTGGGAACAAGTTTGGTTATCTAAGAGTGAAACAATTTCGTGTTGTTGATCATATAATATACTTGAAATGCACCCTTCATTTTTTTGTATATCTGTAACGAGACATGAACATTTTCGTTTTTTATTTAAAGATTCAAAACGCTCTGCATTGTAATTACACATATCTACCATGTCATTTGAAGCAAGTATTTGATAATTTAATTGTTTTTGGGAAATAGTCTGTATGTTTTTTAACATACTTTTTAAAGACTCTTCCAAACTGTCAATTTTTGTCTCTAATTGTTTACTATATATTGTGTAATCAGTAGTTGTTGCAACTGCATTACTCTTAATAATATTTAATTTTTCTATCAATTTCAAATTTTGCAATTTTTGTTTCTTAAAAGAATTATATTGTTTTATGGTTCTTTTTGTCTTATTTATAAACTTATTAACACGTATATATTTCTTTAGTTTCTTAACACTACTAAAATATCTTTCTGAATTAATTTTGGGGCTATTTTCTACATATGACTGTTCCTCGATGAAGCCGGGACTACAAATGGTTAACTCATCGAACAAGCTTTGAGAATGTTTCTCTGTAGACAATTCTTTATTTTGCATTTCCAAATGTTTTACATTTTTATATCAACGCACAACCCAAACCGCTGGGCCTGTTGATTCCAAATGATTCCAAATTTGGTACGTAGGTTCCTTGAGAGGCCCAAGGGTGCACTAAGAAAGGATTATTGGATATTCACCCTCTAAGATGGTGAAAAGGGGGTGAAAAGTTAGTATGGAAATCTGTCGTTTTTAAAGTAATTTGCCTACTAGCGCCTCTAGCGTAAACTATCAGAAACAGTGGGCAATTTTTTAAATTCATCATCATCAACAGCTCAAAATTATCATGTCCCCACCTTGGGCTCGAGCCTACCCCACATTAGGGGCGATTAGGCCTTAGTCAACCACGCTGGCCAAGTGCGGGATGGTCCACTTCACACACAACCTAAGAATTTCTTCATAGGTGTGTGTAGGTTTCCTCACGATGTTTTCCTTCACCGTAAAAGCGTCGATTAAACGTACATATGAATTCAAAATTGTAAAACACATTGGTGCGTGGCGGGGATCGAACCGGTGCCTCCCGGGTGGGAGACAACGCTCTTACACACTACGCCACCGACGCTTCGAATTAATTTTAAAACCTTAAAAAAATATGCATATTCCCTAATCCTATAAAACCCAAAGATGGATGAAGCCGTGAAATAGGTCTCATCTTCAGTTTCATCATCAACAGCTCGTATAACGTCCCCACGTCGGGCTCGAGCCTACCCCACATTAGGGGTGATTAGGCCTTAGTCAACCACGCTGGCCAAGTACGGGTTGGTTGACTTCACACACAACATAGCTACCACAATTTCTTCATCACCTATCAAGTTTTTCTATAACCCAACGATGGATGAAGCCGGGAAATAGGTCTCATGTTCAGTTTAGTCCATTTATATTGTCCACGTTTCCAGCCCAAACCGAAGCTAGACATACCCGAGCTGACGCACAAGCTACTGGACCTGGTGTGTTCAGAGGCGCCCACCAAGCAAGACCTCGGCCAGCAGCCAGCGTCGTCTGGACATCCGTTATTCAGCGACCGCACCAAAGCCATCATTTGGGGCATGCAGAACAGGGCAATACAGGTATTTTTTATTTATTTTCACCTCTCCAGCAACGAAAGACCTCTTTTGCTTTGTAAAATCTCGCAGGAAAAATGCTTTTTGCTACGAGCTCTGAACAAGACTAACGTTCAACTTACACAAGGTAGTAATTTTACTTTTATTTTTAACAACTTACACAATGGTAGTTGGGTGGGAAATTAAGGAGAAATTGGGTACCTGCAGGCCGGTTGTCTCAACTGGATGATTCACTCCGTCCAATGTCAGCCAAATCCTTAACCTCCTTACACAACTTCTGGAGCGTTGAACACACCACTAGTTACTTTACACAAATTCACCGAGCTCGGATAACAATTTTGTAACTTGAGTTCTGTATTTTTTGCGGCGGAACACTAGACACGTCCTTACAGCGACGTCGTGGGCACGGGAAGAGAGCGGGATGCGAGAGCGAATGGAGCGGGTAGGAATGAAAGACCAAGGAACGAGTGAATGAGTGCGAGTGATGTATCAATGTATGAATGAATAAAATACTTAAAACTGGCGCGTCCAGTAGTAGTTTTACTTTTATTTTTAATACTAATTTTTAGCGTAATAAACTGTGTATTAAATATTTTCTAGTTTTTCTCACCGCAATTTTCTCACTGGTGAGGTGAAAAGTTGTATTTTTCACACGAGAGCAAATTTTTTTCTCGCGCCTTTAAATCACTCACTGCGCTCAGTAGTCTATTTATGACTCAATTCTAAACTACTTCGCTGGTTCGTATTATTTTTGCTTTAACAAACGTGCAATAGTTAATTTGTTCAACAAGTGAGCAAAGTTAGTTTTTGCCGCGAATACCGATATTAAATCACGAACCAGCGAAGTAGTCTAGAATAGAATCACGAGCATAGCGAGTGATTAAAAAATAGACTACTGAGCGCAGTAAGTGATTTAAAGGCACGAGACAAAAAAAATTGCTCTCGTGTGAAACATACAACTTTTTCATTTTCATTTCATTCATTCATTTTTTCACCTCTCCAGCGAGAAAATTGTTATAGGTGAAAAAAAAACAGACAATACTTTTATAAATGTTAAATATCTTTAAATTAATTATGAAAATTTTATTTAATTTCATTCTAATCATTCACTCATTCAAATTAATTATAAAAAATTAATGCAACATTACTACAAATACTTTGATTGAACGTTACAGTCTTATTCGGAGCTCGCAGCAAAAAGCGTTTTTGCTTCGGGATTTTACGAAGCAAAAAAGGTATTTTGTTGCTGTAGAGGTGAAAATATTTTTAACCCCTGAATCGTTAATAACAAAATTGTTTTTAATTGTCTCGCGGTAGATATCTATCGAGCGGGGGTTGATAAGTTAAAATTGAGAATATACACTGAAAATAAATCGACTTTCCGCCCTGGAAAAGTCGACTTTTTACTTTCTCGTATACGTAGTATAGGGAAAAGTCTTGTAATCGTTAAAAAATTCGACCTCGAGATTTTGACGGATTTACACGTTTTGGACCTCTCAGAGTACAAAAATACCGTTTTTGTAATTATGTCTGTGTGTGTGTCTGTGCGTTAGCACGATAACTCGAGTATGCTTTAACTTATTGCAACCAAATTTAACATACGTGTATGACATCAAAATATAAGGTTTCTATAAATAAAAATGAATACTGACTGACTGTCTGATTGATTGACTGACATATCAACGCACAGCCTAAACCGCTGGGTCTAGAGATCCCAAATTTGGTACGTAGGTTCCTTAAGAGGTCCAGGGGTACACTAAGAAAGGATTTTTGGAAATTCACCCTCTAAGGTGGTAAAAAGTTTGTATGGAAATCCGCCAGTTTTGAAGCTAAATCGATAAAAATTGGTATTTAGCTACTTAGTTAGAAATTAAGAATGACGTATTTCAGGATTTTTGAAAATTCAATCCCAAAGGGGGTAAAATAAGCGATGGAAGTTTGTATGGAAATCCGTCATTTTTTAAAGTAAAATCCATGAAAATCGGTATATGGCGCTTGGGTTAGAAAAGAAAATTTAAATGCATAAGCTAGTAATTTAATAATTGTCGACAGGGAATGCTCGACTTCGACTACATATGCCGTCGCGCGGAACCGTCCGTCGTGGCGATAGTGTACCCGTTCACCGCCGACCACAAGCAGAAATACTACTTCGGCAACCAGGAGGTCTTCATACCGGGTAACTTTGTATTCTATCTAACTGCAATAACAAGGTAACATAATTCAAATTCAAATGCTTTATTGCGATCATGTGTTTACATCGGTCTTATAATTAATTTTTGGTATCAACATGAACCCTGTTAGGGTACAGCAATATTAAGTAATTAAAAATATAGTATGATATGATTATAACAACAGTATTACAATTTTAGATAAATAAATGTGTTTTATAATTAGTAATAATAATAATAATTTTAGTAATGAGTAGGTACAGTCGACCAAATTGAATCATGACCCACCTTAAGATCATTTTCCTACAGTCACTCTATACAAAGTAGGATGAAATTCGCTTGAAAGTACATTTCTAAGTAACGAACCTGTTATCAATTTGTTAGACACTGACAGTGTCAAATAAATATGGCTTTTTAAAATTTGTTCAGACTACTACTTGACATCTGACACATAACGTCATTTTATTTTTAAAAATATAATAGTTATTCCATTTTCTCAGTAGTGAAAAGAGTTTAGATTATGAACGACATCTTATTTAAAATTCCAATTGAGACTTTAGTGCAGTGATAAGAAAGATTAAAATTGCATAGATCTCTGACCTGTAATGACGCATTTTTATTCATATTTAAAACGTACTAAGTGCAACACGCATGATAGCGAAGAAAACCTAACTAAATTTATGATTCTAAAGGAATGATCGGTCAAGTGGGTCATGATTCAGTTGGTTCGACTGTACATTTCAATTTTTGATTCAATATTATAGTCAGAATCCTCATAATTGGTCAATAAAGAGCTTGTCATTAGATTTAGTCACAATGTAATGAAATACAAAATAAAGTCACAATACAATAAAATATAAACTAAAGGAATATAAAATAAAGAAATGTAAATGCATTTGGAAATAATAAACTATGTAGGTAATGACTATTTGAACATTATATTCTTGAGATACCATAACTTAGATATTAATATTTCTGTTATTTTGGTACTTAATGGTGCCGATTCCGTTGGCACAAACTAGACTAAACTTAACTAAAATTAGGTTTAGTGCTGTCAGATTGCGATTTCTATTCTGTAACGGACTAAAATGACAGAAATAAACTAAATTTTAATCTGACAGGATTAAAGTTGATTTAGTTACTCAATTTAGCTATTCGCTATTCTGTTGTCTAAGTTTTATGTCAAAATATCTCTAAATTTAGAAATGTCAAGCTAAACTTAGACTACGTGTAAATTGATGTCGATTAAAATTAGTTTTTGAGAACACATGAACAGTTCATCACCAACTTTGACGCCGCCTTGGTGGAGTGGTCAGTAACGCTGCCTACACATCGGGCGGTCCGGGTTCGAGTCCTTGTAGAGGCAAATGTTAGTGTGATGAACACGAGCATTTGTTCATGAATCATGGTTGTTTATATATTTATTTAAGTTTATTTATAAAAATATCTAGATTATTAGGTAAGTATATTTGTCCGTTATCTAGTAGGTATCCATAACACAAGTTCTTAAAGATACTTAATTTGGGCTAGATAATTGATGTGAGCGTAGAAATATATTATTATTATTATTAACTAAGTGATCTGTGTTCATCACGCATAATCAGAGAATCAGCTTTAGTAGGATTAATTAGATTTCGAAAATAAGTAGTAGGGTAGCCGTATGAAAGATGGAGAATTTTGTATCAGCAGGTTTGATAAGTTCCGCAGAGAGGTATATGTAGGTCTTAGATTATATAATCTAAGATGTAGGTAGACGGGCTTTTTTTATAAGTAGAAAAGCTATCCACGTTTTTTTTGTTTTCCCTATCACGGGATGGAAAAGGGATATAGCCCATACAGCCATATCTTCAAGCGAGAAAGAAACATTTTATAACACGATGCAAAGCATTACTGAGGGCCTCAACAACATGCATTTCGACACTCGCTCTCGCTGTCGCTAAATCAAAAAATGAATGGGATTGACATGAGCGATCGAAAAGTCACTTCGATTGCCTATGTCAATCCCATCCATTATTTGATTTAGCAAGAGCGAATGTGGAAATGTATGTTGTCTAGGCCCTCTGGACCGTCGGGAAGCCTCCTCGTGGCGGACCCTGGTGACGTGATGGGGAAACTTTCTCGGCGGGTGTGTAGCTTTTTATGTCAAGTGTGTCCCCTTGATATTCAAATCACGTGCACAAAAATCTATATTTTGATGTCAGTATTTTCCGCCAAACACTTCCAAAATTTTAATTCAAATATATTAGATAAAAAATTAAAATAATAGTTTTTATGCTTTCGTTAAACTTACATACGTTGGTTAACACCTTTAACTACTTTCAAATTAATTTTAAAAAGTTTATTATTATAAATTTTCTTAAAAATACCCCTTTCATTCATTCTCCATTCGTTCTTTATTTTTATCAATCTACTAAACGGATAACACTTTTCAATTCAACTAAGACGCGCTAGTCCTGTCAAAAAAGAAAGATTAAATTAGGTTAAACGTGACAACAGAATAGCAAATGATTAAAACTAAATTAAAATTAGAAAATTTTTAGGTTAGTTTAGTTTAGAGAGTGGCACAACAGAATTGGCACCAATGTCAGTTTAATTTAATTTTAATTATATTAAGACTTCAAATATTCAATTTTAATTTTGTAAATTATATAGTTATTTTAATTTTTTGTTGTATTTTAAGTATTATTTCACTGGATAGAAACTATTTTCAATTAGAAAGTTTTCCAATTTTGTTTTAAATGTTGCTTTATTTTTTTAATTTTTGATAATTATATTCTAGAAATAACATAATTTAGTGATTTAGGTAACAATTATTGGGATCATGATGTTAATATTTTATGTTATTTAGGTAATTAACGTCAGTTTAATATTTTTTTATTATTTTTTTAAATTATAGTGATCAATTGTTTCTTATGTGTAGCAGGGATTGAAAAACCGCTTTAAGCGCTAACACAAAATTCGGGTATCATTATAAACGGTATCCAAATTCAATGACTCATTAAGACATCTGAAATTTACGGTAGCAGTTACATGCTACCGTAGATTGAGAATAGAGTATAGATAAGTCATCAGCGTACACCTAAGCGAGATAGCAATGTATCTACATACTATACCTATAGCTACAACAATAGACTAAGTATTGGCTTTTACAGACAATTATACAACAATTCACCATTACTACAAACGCTATCACACAAAATACTGCGTATTAGAATGATTAGATTGTTTAAACTGACATAAAATCACTTAAAACGATGAGAAATATCAAAGCACCACGCACTTGTCCGCCACCAAAGCAATGGTAGCAAACATAAAAATCTGATACGCAAACAGAGACAAAAAAATGTTTTGTCCTGCTCTCACGTATATATCAGACATATAAGCTTTCTCACTCTAACAATTATTATTCTTTAGTAGCTCATCTCTACTCTATTCTCAATCTACGCACGCGACCGATATTATCAAAACTTTCTAACGGGTACCGTAATGATACGATACCCCAATAAAGGTACCCTAAAGATTAGGGTATCAGTTTTTTATCGGGTACCGATAAGAATGGCAACGTCGCAAATTGATTTATTTACAATTGTCCCCAGTATTCTCTGACATGGACGTGGCAATGAGGAAGCACCAAGAGGCGACCGTCCTCGTCAACTTCGCTTCGCTTCGGTCTGCCTATGACAGCACTTTGATGGTAATGAGATTGGGAAAAATAATCAAATAATTTCATAAATGTATACTGGGTGTAAAAGACATGAACAGTCAAACGAGAACCATGTATTCTATACATCAAAATAAGACATATTTCAAAAAAAAAATATTGCTGGGAAATTAATTTTATTTTTTGGTGTTAAAAAAAATTGCAAATTGTACCGCGCAATGTAAAGGGCTCAACTCGCACGCAACTCGCAAAACCGCGATAATTTTGCAGACGGCGGCCCCGTTCGTTAGTGTCCGTGCGCATCGAGTGAGCTACATTGAACGATAACGTTTTGAAGACATTTTTTGTTATGAAATACTAAAAAAATATATAATGTTTCTTTGGACAATAATTAAGAAATAACGTATAGAATAGGTTTTCATAAAAAAAAATGAAAAAAAAAAATATGACTGACCTTCAATAAAATCGTAACTATCAATTTCCCAGGTATAGTTTAAAGGAAAAAAAAAATGTTATGATGGTGAGCAGAATACATGGTTCTCGTTTGACTGTTCATGTCTTTTACACCCTGTATGTCACCGGAAAATAACAAGAACGGCAAAATTATAAATTTCCCAGGAAATTTATAAACTTTCGTAGGATTCTAAACGAGAGATAAATTGTATTATTTTACGCCCACATTTTCGCAAATTGATAAACTTACCGAACTCACGCGTAAAATAATAAGTAAGCAATAACCTAACGTCATGTGCGCTCTGATTGGTTGAATAAGTCACTTGTTCCTTCTCCTTCCTCTCCACCGCCATTGTTCACCACGGAACTTAAATAAATCGGTTGCTCGTGTGTTTTTGTAAAGTTTTTAATGTTGTAACTGTGAAAATAGATTTTTTTTTTGCAAATCTGATTGTACCTAAGTCTCTGAACACAAGCATTGCCACTGTCCATATCGACCAATCAGAGAGCAGTGTGTTATTTGCCGTATTTCAAAAAAGCGTAAAATCAATAACTTTTCTGTGATTGGTCGAACCGAATAGAATCTTACGAATGGATATCCGTTATAGGCCGCGCAATATAATAGGCCCGATTTGACACATGTCAAAATATCGTAAGTGGTGATGTGACCAAAATAATCGATTATTTACTTACACGATTAACATGAGAAATCGAGTCACAATTTTATGAGCTTTGTAATCGTAATTATATCCTGGTTTTAATAATAAATAAAAATCCAACCGATACACCTGTAGACATTCATTTAGTAAAATGATAAAGTCATGTTGTTATTTTAACATCCTCAGTGGTTTGATCAAATCACTTGGGATTTGATCAATTCCCTGTTTTCATTAAAGATTTTTGAACATTTTAAACTTATAATTTAACTCTAATTTAATTTAGAAACCTAGAAATCTTGTTTTTCTATTTCGATACAATATATTCGTGTACTGCACCAAATATATTCCTGAAATTAACGATCAATTTAAGTCACTGCACTATCACTGAAGAAAAAAAGATTAAGAATGTAACTGTTTTTATGAAGTTTCAGAACATTAGAAAATTACATTTAACTTTAAATAATATGCAAGAAAGAATATTTTTTATTTTTCATTATGACATTTTAATTATTTCGCTAAAATATGATTGTATTTGTGTTACTGAAAAATTCAATAATATGTTTTTATTTTTTGCTTGCATCTGTTTTCATTGCGTTCCAGTTACATTCTACTGACGTATCTATCTGTCAAAACGGGCCTATTATATTGCGCGGACTATAGTTTATAAATTCACCATGAGACGTCGCAAATTGATAAATCCTACGAAAGTTTATGAATTTCCTAGGAAATTTATAAACTTGCGGATCTTGTTATCTTGCGGTGACATTTACATCTCAAACAGTTTTTATTTCACTTCGATGCGATACGTATTTACAAAGTTATAATACATTTAAGTTTGGTATAAAACTATACGCCGCTTCTAGTCACTGGCGCGGGGCTAATGGCCGTGTTAGGTCAGTGGACTCTACAGCGCTTGCCGCCCACTCGCGCCCGCACAACATTTAATACCTAATCCATACTTTATCTTTATTTTTATATGTATTCTGGTTTCATTTCACTTATTAGCGGGTAGATGCGGCGACGAGCATCTTAATAGTAGTTTATGCAACTGTCATATAATGAAGGGTATTAAAACACGAGTGTGAGTTTATGATAGTAACGAGATAATAATAACGACTGTTTTAATACCCGTGTTATATGCAGTTGCATACACTACTTTATCTACACTCATACATAAATTCAAATAAAACAACAGAAAAGACAAATGTATGGGTTAGATCCCTTTGCCTTCCCGAGTATTTAAGAAAAATAACTGTATCATAATGAGGCGAACCGGTGTTATAATGGTCATTATGTTACAGGTTGTTTTTTTAAATTTTTATTTTGATTATCTGTATTAAAAAGTATGTCATTTTATGTTCACCTTTGATATCGTAATTCGAATATTATGACATGAGTGTAGATAATAGTAGTTTATGCAACTGTCATATAATGAAGGGTATTAAAACACGAGTGTGAGTTTATGAAACGAGCGCAGCGAGTTTCATAATAGTAACGAGTGTTTTAATACCCGTGTTATATGCAGTTGCATACACTACTTTATCTACACTCATACATAAATTCAAATAAAACAACAGAAAAGACAAATGTATGGGTTAGATCCCTTTGCCTTCCCGAGTATTTAAGAAAAATAACTGTATCATAATGAGTCGAACCGGTGTTATAATGGTCATTATGTAACAGGTTGTTTTTTTAAATTTTAATTTTGATTATCTGTATTAAAAAGTATGTCATTTTATGTTCACCTTTGATATCGTAATTCGAATATTATGACATGAGTGTAGATAAAAATATTTTTTAATACAGTTGCTCAAAAAGTGGCGTATTGCAGGGACGTATAGCGTTCGGGATGGGGCCTATTACATACTCGAGCTTTTTCTTTACCTTTTCCGAACTCGTGCGTTCTCTTTCCCAACTGTCAAAATAATGTCTATTAAAAAGAAAAAAACAACCACGAAGTTTTTACTAAAAAAGATCATAGAAATTTTTATGATTCATGCAAATATTCCTAAAAAGGAGCTACTAATTTGTTTCAATGTCAGATTTAATGATTTGATTCAATGAGTTAGGTTAGGTTTCATTTCATTGCATCTCATTAAATTTCATTTTCATTTCATATCAATAAAAAAAATCTACTGAAGACTTGGCTGTATGGGCATAGTTCCCTTTGCCTACCCAGAATGGGTGAAGAAAACAAAAAAAAATCTGAGTGTTTGGCGGGAAACCATGGCGTCTGGATGTCGATCTTTATTTCGATAATTCAAAATTGCTTCGGAGTGGATTTTGTGCAGTGAAAGTGGTGTCGTTTCGTTGCATATGCATCCGTGTTGACGAACAGTTATGAGGAATCATTGAAATAAAGGTTTTGTGTGTGTGGCGTTGAGAATTGTATAGTGGTTGGAAATCCCACTATACAATTCTCATCAGTCACAAACATGAGGTCTGTTGCCCTAGATGCATTAAAATGTGCGACGCCCACATTTTAATGCAAACATCAAGAAAGAAGACATAAATACAGACAGGGCTGTATGGACTTTATATCCTTTGCCCGTCCCGTTAGGGACAAAAGAAACAAAAAAAAAACAATCTCTGCTTATATTCTTTTAGGGTTGGCGTCATTTTTCAAAAATTTTCTTTGCGAGTTTAGTTGTTTGTTGCACAAAATGAGTAATTTCGACGATATTTTATTTGAATTAACTCCACCGGAACTCAGTATAATCGCACAAAATGCTTCGGAGAACATTTTACCGGAAAGTCAAAAAGTCGCAACATATCTACATACTGTACATACGACGAATTTATTGCGTGGAGATGAGAAAAAAGCAAAGAGTTTTTCAGAAAATTTTATGTTGGCATACTTCCCCGAACTCTCGGCAAAATAAAAACCTACGTTATGGTTAACTTTTATAAGAAATGAATGATTAGTTAGTTGAGTTTATTGTGTTTTTATGATTTTATTAAATTGCTTCACTTTTTCGCAACTGTATCGCAACAGCACACGTGCGGAACCGTCATTGTAACTTGTTCCGTCTTTCAACCCTCACCTTCGGCTGCTCCTCGGCTCGGGTAGACATTTGTCGGAACTCTTTGCAATGACAGGCTTTCCGCACTCGTAATGAAATATACTATATTCTTTAGCTTCAAGTAAAGGCCCACCCTCCACACAAATATAACACGACCTTTGGTATTTTCCGCAGGCTATGCAACACCCTCAGATCAACACAGTAGTGATTATCGCCGAGGGTATCCCAGAAAACATGACCAGGAAGATCATAAAAGTAGCAGATGCCAGAGGGGTGAGTCACTTACATACAACTGCAAACATTTACATACAACTATATTATAATCCACATACTAACACACTAGACTAGACTAGTGATGCAACGGAAGTGTCTTAACGGAAGCAGAAACGGAAACAGATGTCAAAAGTAAATTTTAGCGGAAGCGGAAGCGGAAACGGAAGCGGAAGCAGAAGTGTGAATACTATGAAGAAAAAGCACAAAAACACAAACATTTTTTTAATGTTTGATAGGTTGAGCGTTTGTCCACAACCTCACCTGATGGAAAGCGAAGATGAGGCCTAAGAAAGGTAAACGCTCTCCTAGAAGATGCATATTCATTCTGGCCTTGAATATCCAGATTATAAAGATCCGGAAAAACAGACCTTGGCAACGAGTTCCACTCCTTGGCTGTTCGCATAACGAAAGAGGAAGCAAAGCGTTTCGCGCCGATGGGAGATATATCCACAACCGTGAAAGCCTTCGCGAAATTCTGCTGGAAAGGGGCCGGGGGGGATCAAATATGAAGAACCTCCGCACACTCCGAAATGCAACCTATAAAAGACCGAGAGGCAAGCAAGCTACACTGGAAATTAGCCTCAGTGAGTGCCTCACTGCCAATGAGTCTCCTCGCTCGGTGCTCCATCGATTCCAGTGCATCCAACTGATATCGTGCAAATTCGTCCCAAAGGTGACACGCACGAGCGTATTTGAGCCCGATAAAGGCTTAGGAGCTGCTAAGATGGAAAATACCGTTTCATCTTTGAAAGAATACCAAGTTATTTGACTGCGTTTTCAGCAATGGAGTTGACTAATCATCATCAATAAAACAGCCATTATAAATCGACCCACTGCTGGGACACGAGGCCTCTCCTTGTTATCGAAGGAGGTTTCCACCACGCTTACCCAATGCGGATTCGAGGAGGAAGTATAAGGTGATCAAATACCCTTTTGCTGATCCATTAGTCGCCTTGTACGACACCCATTGGAGAATATGGGGTGATGCTAGTCTCTGGCATCACATGGCTATCTGCAAGAGTTCTTTATGTCAAATTGAACTTATTAAATGAATTTATAATTCAGAAATAAGATAAGGGTGTAGCAATTTTTGAGTGTTTTTATATGGAACTTCAACTAACATAATTTCAATAAAATAAATTACAAAAACGATAATATTTCGAAAACGGTGCATGGGAGCCAAAAATAGATAGCAAAATTTTTGATCCGTTCCCAAACACTTAATGAGCTAATAAATAAAACGGGAAAGTGCGAGTTTGATTTTTTTTTTACAATAAATACCTACATGATTTATTTTGAGGAATCAGTTTCCAGTATATGTGTATGCACAAAAATCAAAATAATTATGAAAACATTATGAAACAATACATTATATAGCCTTGTTACTACAAAGTAATTAATCTGTGCCTGTGACTGTGCTTTAATTATTACCTGTCAATCATAGTGTAAGTGTTAATTCTTAACACATTTGGCTCTTAAAGGTATTGCAACTGGCCCGGCATATTTTATGACGACAGCCCTATACCATCCTACACGAGTAGGCTATTATCGCAAGCGCAGGGTCTCAGTCGGCGTACTTATTTACTTATACTGTGGGATGGGACACTGTCCAGTCGTCCACGCGCTCCTCTCTGTAATCTCCGTTTAGAGTTCTGTTATAAAGTTTGCGGAAGCAGAAACGGAAGCGGAAGTGAAAAATCTTGCGGAACTTCTGCAGAAGCGGAAGCGGAAGCAGAGTTCTGTTGCAACACTAGACTAGACTAAATTATAGTAGATCGCCCACTCTCCATACAATGTTTGCCTCACAAGCAAAAATATATGAGTCACGATCGAAGTTGGTTTTCTGAGTTCTATTAAAATATTATATTATTTATTTTTTATTATTCATCTACTTAAACAGGGTGTAAAAGACATGAACAGTCAAACGAGAACCATGTATTCTGCTCACCATCATAACATTTTTTTTCTTTAGACTATACCTGGGAAATTGATAGTTACGATTTTATTGAAGGCAAAGTCATAAATTATTTTTTCATTTTTTTATGAAAACGTATTCTATACGTTATTTCTTAATTATTGTCCAAAGAAACATTATCATTTTTTTTAGTATTTCATAACAAAAAATGGCTTCAAAACGTTAGCGTTCAATGTAGCTCACTCGATGCGCACGGACACTAACGAACGGGGCCGCCGTCTGGCAAAATTATCGCGGTTTTGCGAGTTGCGTGTGAGTTGAGCGCTTTACATTGCGCGGTACAATTTGCAATTTTTTTTAACACCAAAAAATAAAACTCATTTCCCAGCAATATTTTTTTTGAAATATGTCTTATTATGATGTTTAGAATACATGGTTCTCGTTTGACTGTTCATGTCTTTTACAACCAGTATAGCCCGTTCCAAACCTTTCCCGTCGGGCCAATCGATGACGATTCACTTTAAATATGGCTGTAGGGGTAAGAGCCCTTTGCCAGGGAGAATTTAAACTGAGCCTAAATCAAAAAAAATTACAAAGATATTAGGTTAATGTTTCATTTCGCATTTCGATTGAAATTTTAATATCATATCTGTGTTGTCAGGTGAATATCATCGGGATCCCTTTGCCAGGGAGAATTTAAACTGGGCCTAAATAAAAAAAAATACAAAGATATTCGGTTAATGTTTCATTTCGCATTTCGATTGAAATTTTAATATCATATCTGTGTTGTCAGGTGAATATCATCGGTCCCGCGACTGTGGGCGGAATCAAGCCAGGCTGCTTCAAGATTGGCAACACTGCCGGTATGATCGACAACATTGTTGACAGCAAGTTGTACAGACCTGGCAGGTGAGGATAATAATTCATGTAGCACTTTCACTTATGTCTTACAAACTCTACTTTCATATGTATATAAAAAAAAGAAAAAAAAAATGTCCGTTATCTAGTATCCGTAACACAAGTTCTTAATGATACTTACTTCGGGCTAGATAATTGGTGTGAGCGTGAAAATATATTTATTTATTATTATTATTATTAATCAGGGCCAATAAAATTATTCGCGAGGTACTATAAATAACGACATGGCGACTATTATATTAACAGTGGGATAACAAACATTGGGGGGCGATATTTAAATTAATATTTTATTTTATTTATTTCTATTGTAATTTTAATTAGATTTTTTTTGAATAAGTATTGTAATTGTAATAAATTTGATTTGATTTCTAATTATTTACCGAATTTATTATATTATTGTAAATATTTTTAATATACTGGGTGTAAAAGACATGAACAGTCAAACGAGAACCATGTATTCTATACATCAAAATAAGACATATTTAAAAAAAATATTGCTGGGCAATGATTTTTATTTTTTGGTGTTAAAAAAAATTGCAAATTGTACCGCGCAATGTAAAGTGCTCAACTCGCACGACACTCGCAAAACCGCGATAATTTTGCCAGACGGCGGCCCCGTTCGTTAGTGTCCGTGCGCATCGAGTGAGCTACATTGAACGCTAACGTTTTGAAGCCATTTTTTATTATGAAATACTAAAAAAAATTATAATGTTTCTTTGGACAATAATTAAGAAATAACGTATAGAATACGTTTTCATAAAAAAAAAAAAATAATATGACTTTGACCTTCAATAAAATCGTAACTATCAATTTCCCAGGTATAGTTTAAAGGAAAAAAAATGTTATGATGGTGAGCAGAATACATGGCTCTCGTTTGACTGTTCATGTCTTTTACAGCCTGTATAATTTATTATGTAATTTTAAACTATGATATGGACACAGTCTGAAATAAAATGATTTTATTTTATTTTTATTTATTGTATTATTGGCAACTACAGGATTCCATTCAAGTAACCTAACTACATATCTGTTTCTGTGATTGGTAGGTTAAGGTTTTTTGAACAAGCAGAGTGCACTGCTTTTGGGAATCAATGTCAGTTTAAAATAAATCAAAGCTTACAACTGATTATTAAGCTGCTATATTCTACTCAAAATTAACCTTCACTGTAGCTGCCAACCTATTATTTTTTCTGCCGGCTCTAATTTGTTTTTAAATCTCAAATTCAGAATAACTTGTCGCCGCGTTAAATACATGCCGATTTGAATCCTTTTTTACTTCGAAATCTTGTAATCGTAAAAAAAATTCGACCTCGAGATTTTGACGGATTTACACGTTTTTGGACCTTCCTGAGTCCAAAAAAAAACGTTTTTGGAATTATGTCTGTGTGTCTGTGCGTTAGCACGATTACTCGAGTATGCTTTAACTTATTGCAACCAAATTTAACTTGCGTATATGACATCAAAATATAAGGTTTCTATCAACTTTTGAGCCGTCGATCACGAAAGTTAAGCAACCGAGTGCATGTTCGGTACTCGGATGGGTGACCAAAATTTAACATGCATGTATGAAATAAAAATGTAAGGTTTCTATCAACTTTTGAGTCGTTTTCGGTATACGAGAAAGTCAAGGGGAGACCACTTCCGATATTTTGATTTAATGTACGTAGACGACTTTTAAACTTTTTGTTTGTTGATATTCTGTTAAATATTGTGTGTGACCATTCCAGCGTGGCGTACGTTTCCCGGTCTGGGGGCATGAGCAACGAACTGAACAATATCTTGGCGAAACATGCCGACGGAGTATGCGAAGGTGTCGCCATTGGAGGAGACAGATACCCGGGGACTACCTTCATTGATCACCTGCTGAGGTATGTACTGTGGAATAGAAAACAATATGATTTTATTGTACATCAACCAGATTAACAATAGTATAATAATGTATAAAAATAGTTGTAGAAAGGGCGACCTTGTCGCTAAAAGCGATTGTTGTATTACTAACATAAAATGTCTCGAAAATATCTTTGCCGTCCATTTTTTTTATTTCTGGCTCAAACTTCAAAGACTTGACAGTTGTGTCATCTTTTTTTAACTTTTGTAGAGCCCCGTGACATTAACCCACAAAAACCTTCAGTTGTACTTACGTCGTTTTAAAATGAGTAAGTTTTAAATCAAAATCAAAGAAAATTAAAAAGTACTTACGTTTTTTAATGTCTATATAATAAAAATACCATTTAAAAAAATATTGTCAATTATGACGTTAATAGATTGGATCGACTAGGGCGTGACCAGAAACTAAATGCACCAATGTGTGAGTAATGCGCTTGTGTGCGTCACAATTAGCGCTGGCAGTCTGACAGTTGCTTTCTTTTCAAACTGACTGACAGGGCGACCTAGGCCGCCAGCGTGTTAATGGTCTCGTCTATCTCGCTCTAATATACGGTAGTGTGCTCTTTCTCTTTTACATTGACGATCTAAAGTTTCTATATCGATGACTTTTGCAGAATCCATATTTTATTTGTGTTTATAAAGTTCATTATGAATTGAGAAAATTAGGTTTATTGATCGATTGAAACCGTATTTATAAAACTAGTTCCTGAAGACGTTATATTGATTAAATTCATTCAACCAATTTCACAATGAAAACGGTATTATTTTCAAGTGCCGCAGGCATTCCGTTCTGACGAAAAATACAACGTGTAACAGAAATAGCTCACAACCAGAATACAGGTGGTTTGGGATCGGCTTCTGAGTTGATTTCAATAATTAAAAAAAAAACTTTTTTTTGTTGAAAAAAAAAGACAAAAAATAAAATCAAAAGTACTCAGAAAATGTTGTACAATATTTTCTGGGTACTTTTTGTTTTTTTTTTTTGGAGTTTACTCCTTAAGAATCGATTTGCATATATAAGGGGCCCGGTATGAGAAAAATGTGAGGAGTAAAATCTATCGATGAATGACCTCGTTACGTTTTTGGTGCGCATCCTATGTCGGGCAACTTTCTAATTGTCAAAACACGGATGACAACAAGTGCGCCATCTCACCTGTCTCGGAGTAAACTCCAGTCGTGCGTCGGAGCTGACACTCATAATTTTTTGTTTTTTTTCGAAAAACAAAACGTTTTTTAAAAAAAAAATTGAAATCAACTCAGAAGCCGAAAACCACCTGTAATCAGGTGGTGCGCTATTTCTGTTACACGTTGTATAAATTGTCACGTTACTTATAAGCAATCTCTTCAAATACCCTATTATGTTGCAGATACGAAGCAGACCCCAATGTTAAAATGCTGGTGCTGTTAGGAGAAGTGGGGGGAGTCGAAGAGTATCATGTCTGCCGCGCGATAAGAGATGGCCTCATCAAGAAACCGATGGTCGCCTGGTGTATAGGAACTTGCTCCGGTGAGTACGAACGAGAAAATAATCGTAGGAAGCAACGAGAATAAAATCGTCGGGTATGAGAGACGGCCTGATCAAGAAACGGATGGTCACCTGATGTATAGGAACTTGTTCTGATGTCAGATAACTCTTCTTTAATACCCTAATATGGAGACCCAGACCTGGCTGGGCCGTGGTGGGGCTAAGTCAGCCATTTTATCTCTAAAGTTACAATATCTTTATAAAAAAAAAAATCCTCGAGGCAATTTAAAATTTTTCTACCATTCAATTGAATATTTAAAGGGTAAATAAAAAAATTGTGTGTGTCAGCTCCGACGCACGACTGGAGTTTACTCTGAGACAGGTGAGATGGCGCACCTGCTGTCATCCGTGTTTTGACAATTAGAAAGTTGCCCGACATAGGATGCGCACCAAAAACATAACGAGGTCATTCATCGATAGATTTTACTCCTCACATTTTTCTCATACCGGGCCCCTTATATATGCAAATCGATTCTTAAGGAGTAAACTCCAAAAAGTAAATAAGCCAGTTCATTGAGGCGGTTTTTCATCTTTGCCAGATGCTTGCAAGAGTGACTGCATCATTGGATTTTTGAAAAATCAACAATTAATTAGTTACTGTATAATGGTAACATAAGAAAAATAAAAAATAATTTTGTTAAAAATTAGCTCTTTCCTTAAGTTTGTCGTATGTCATTACTTTCCAGAATTTGTTCCTTATTAGCGACACTATTGAATGGTGTAATACAGGTTGTGTATTTTTCTGTGTTAAAATCAACGGGTTCTATTCCTGGCTAGGAATATTTATTATTCAAAAATCCAATGATGCAGTTTTAGTTTTCATCAAAATCGGACCTGAGACTCTCTTGAGTACTTTTCGCTATTCCTTGAAAATTTAAAAAAAAATCACCCTGTTTATGCAAAGACCTTACAGAAGCAATTTTCCTTCCCCCAGACATGTTCACATCCGAAGTACAGTTCGGCCACGCGGGTTCTCTCGCCGGGTCAGCGTTAGAAAAAGCAGCCGCTAAGAACGCAGGACTCAAAGCCTACGGGGTGACCGTGCCGGAGTCTTTCGACAGTCTCGGCGAGTCTGTTAAGCAAGTGTACGAGAAACTGGTCGCCAGTGGTCGCATCATTGTGAAGGAGGAGGTGGAACCACCCAAGGTTCCCATGGACTATGATTGGGCGAGGGTGAGTTAGTTTAAGCAATCTAGAAGAATAGAATATTATTTTGGACTAACTCGCTTAAAACGCGGATTTCAATTTCAATATGGTATTAATTACGCGATTACCGCACAAGTGTTTTTTACTTTAAAGATTTTTTTAGCTGGAAGAAATTATGCTTATGAACGGATTTCAATTTCATAATGGCATCCATTACACACAAGTGCGGTAATCACAATTACCACACAAGTGCTTTTTTTTTACTTTTAAGATTTTTTTAGCAGGAAGAATTTATGCTTATGAACGGATTTCAATTTCATAATGGCATCCATTACGCACAAGTGCGGTAGTCAAAATTACCGCACAAGTGCATTTTTTTTACTTTAAAGATTTTTTAGCACGAAGAAATTATGCTTAAGAACGGATTTAAATTTCATAATGGCATCCATTACGCACAAGTGCGGTAATCACAATTACCGCACAAGTGCTTTTTTTTACTTTAAAGATTTTTTAGCACGAAGAAATTATGCTTAAGAACGGATTTAAATTTCAAAATGGCATCCATTACGCACAAGTGCGGTAATTACAATTACCGCACAAGTGCTTTTCTTACTTTAAAGATTTTTTAGCAAGAAATTATGCTTATGGACTAAGTATTATTCATGACAGTCAATAACATATATAACTCATGAATGACCTATGTATTTATATACTAAGAAATATTACTCGACAATCACATTATATTGTAGAGAAAGACTCCGTATTTTTTTTATATCAATCGGTCAGAATTTGATCCGGATTTTTATTTACGTTTTTCTTTGCTTATTTATTAAAAATTTTATACGAAACATATATCCCTGTGTTGGCTCTCTGTTGTGGTGTTACCATCCTCATTAACTCTCATCATCAACAGCTCATATAATGTCCCCACCTCGGGCTCGAGCCTACCCCACATTAGGGTCGATTAGGCCTTAGTCAACCACGCTGGCCAAGTGCGGGTTGGTCGACTTCACACACAACCTAAGAATTTCTTCATAGGTGTGTGCAGGTTTCCTCACGATGTTTTCCTTCAATGAGTAACGTTTTCGAATTGAATGTTATCGGTTCTTTATTTCGGAATTCTTAAAAATACTATAATATTGTTGACAGAAATTGGGTTTAATCCGCAAACCGGCCGCTTTCATCAGCACAATTTGTGATGAGCGCGGCCAGGAGCTAACCTATTGTGGCGTGCCCATCACACAAGTCTTGGAGAGGCAACTGGGCGTCGGAGGAACTATCAGCTTGCTCTGGTCAGTATAATAAAATATTTATATATTTTTTTTAATACTATATAACCACGCTCACACCAATTATCTAGCCCAAAATAAGTATCATTAAGAACTTGTATTATGAATACTGGTTATCACCTTGTGTGCCGCACGGCCTCCTGGTGGTCGCTGACAAAAATGACTGTGTGTCGGCTGTCCTCCTGGAGGTCAAGCCTCCCCCACTGTTTTCCGATGATGAAAATGATGATGATTATTATTATTTGAAAATATAACTATAATTATATCCTGTTAGCTTATGTTAACGATTTTAGTGACAAAATCGCTTATTTATAGTTTTATTACAAAATTTTAAACGTTTTGCATTTCTATTACACGCGGAAAATTCGCGACAGGAAGTCCGGAAGTAACTGACACATGCGCAAAATGTTACAAAATGGCGGCGACACAATAGGGGGTAACAGGCAATTTTAATTTACATAATAATTTTAGACATTTTTATAAATAAAATAAACTTAAACATATAAACAACCACGACTCGTCAACAAATATTCATGCTCATCACACAAATATTTGCCGCTACCAGGATTCGAACCCGGACCGCTTGATGTGTAGACAGCTATACTGACCAGTCCACCACGACGGCGTCAAAATAAATAAATAAGTAGTATCTTATCTTACTTTTTTACTAGCGACCAGCCCCGGCTTCGCACGGATAGTACTGAGTACTTACTTTAACCTTAATAACCTTCCTCTTGAATCACTCTATCTATTGATGACAACCGCATTGAAATCCGTTGCGTTGTTTAAAAGTTTTAAGCGTGCAGACAGAATGAGGTACTTTATTTTATACTATGTATATAGATCTTTCAACACACGTGCTTATTAAACAACATTTACTACACCGTTTTCAGTTTCGCAATGGCATCCATCACGCACTAGTGCCATAATGAAAATAACCGCACTAGTGCCATAATGAACATTACCGCACAAGTGCCGTTTGTTGATAGATTTATTTTTATCGAACAGTGTAACATTGTACCTCAACTGAATGTATTTCATTTTCCTTTTGGGTTTGATAAGTTCAAAGAAGCCAAAATAAAAAATAACTGTAATTGACTGTAACTCAGGTCTGTTGGAAACAGTGGTTTGCCACTTTCCTAGCTCTGCTCAAAAATACTCTGCTGAGTTACGGCAAACTAGCTCATGTCAGTAAAATCGCGATGCATAGAGAGGCTAATATTTTAACAGAATCGCAACCACATGATGGAAAGATAAAACTAGGAAGACCAGGTCAAGAGATGGGAAGACTAAATAAAGTCAAAGTCGAAATTTTTTTATTCATTTAGGTACAATTTGTACACTTATGAAAGTCAATTTTGATGCCATCGGTTCAAGAGTCTACCAGGAGGCTTTGTTCTGAGAAGAACCGGCAAGAAACTCAGCAACTTTTCAATTATCCTGGTATTCTCTGAAAGTATCAAAATTTTATTTTTTCTTGTATAACTCAGGTGTATTGCTAACTCGGCTCACCTGTACTTTAACTGTATAAGAAGGCAAACAATTTTTTTGACGCTCACCTGAAAAATATCCCCTATTGTGTCGCCGCCATTTTGTAACATTTCGCGCATGTGTCAGTTACTTCCGGATTTCCTTCGCGAATTTTCCGCGTGTAATAAATTTTATAATTTAATAATAAATAAGATTTTTTGTCACGAAAATGGTAATAAAATAAGCTAAAAGTATAGTTATATTTTCAAATAATAATAATTATAATCATCATTTTCATCATCGGAAAACGGTGGAGGAGGGGATCGACCTCCAGGAGGTCGGCCGGCACAGGCGTTTTTGACAGCGACCTCCAGGAGGCCGCCCGACACACAAGGGGATATGCCATGTTTACTGTTTACGTTAGTCCTGCACTCTAGCGGCAGAATATTACAATTATTTCCCTATTGCATAAAAGTAAAATTTCAGCAATAAAATAATAAATGTATATTCATCCATGGTATCCCAGGTTCCAACGCGAGCTTCCAGAATGGGCGTGCAAATTCTTCGAGCTGGTGCTTATAGTGACGGCCGACCATGGACCCGCGGTCTCTGGGGCCCATAATACTATGGTCACCGCTAGAGCTGGGAAAGACCTCATCTCAAGCGTAGTTAGCGGCCTGCTTACAATCGTACGTATATATTTTATGACTAGCTAAACCCACCTTATAACTAACGAAGCACATAATAACACAAGAATTTATTATAACAGCTGCAAACAACACTTTTAGTCAAGAAACAACACACTACATAGTTTCTCACGAGATATAACTATCAAAAATCCAGGCACACCCTACTGTGGATATATAAATTACATCTGCCTGCCAAGGCTACTCCCTGTGGCAGATTCCTATCATATTCATCTGCCTGCCAGGGCTACTCACAGTGACAGTTCCTATCATATTCATCTGCCTGCCAGGGCTACTCACAGTGGCAGATTCCTATCATATTCATCTGCCTGCCAGGGCTACTAACAGTGGCAGATTCCTATCATATTCATCTGTCTGCCAGGGCTACTCACAGTGGCAGATTCCTATCATATTCATCTGTCTGCCAGGGCTACTCCCTGTGGCAGATTCCTATCATATTCATCTGCCTGCCAGGGCTACTCACAGTGGTAGATTCCTATCATATTCATCTGCCTGCCAGGGCTACTCACAGTGGCAGATTCCTATCATATTCATCTGCCTGCCAGGGCTACTCACAGTGGTAGATTCCTATCATATTCATCTGCCTGCCAGGGCTACTCACAGTGGCAGATTCCTATCATATTCATCTGCCTGCCAGGGCTACTCACAGTGGTAGATTCCTATCATATTCATCTGCCTGCCAGGGCTACTCACAGTGGCAGATTCCTATCATATTCATCTGCCTGCCAGGGCTACTCACAGTGGCAGATTCCTATCATATTCATCTGCCTGCCAAGGCTACTCCCTGTGGCAGATTCCTATCATATTCGTCTGCCTGCCAGGGCTACTCACAGTGGCAGATTCCTATCATATTTATCTGCCTGCCAAGGCTACTCACAGTGGCAGATTCCTATCATATTTATCTGCCTGCCAGGGCTACTCACAGTGGCAAATTCCTATCATATTCATCTGCCTGCCAGGGCTACTCACAGTGGCAAATTCCTATCATATTCATCTGCCTGCCAGGGCTACTCACAGTGGCAAATTCCTATCATATTCATCTGCCTGCCAGGGCTACTCACAGTGGCAAATTCCTATCATATTCATCTGCCTGCCAGGGCTACTCACAGTGGCAAATTCCTATCATATTCATCTGCCTGCCAGGGCTACTCACAGTGGCAAATTCCTATCATATTCATCTGCCTGCCAGGGCTACTCCCTGGAACTGGAATGATACAGAATAGACCATTTGTCTCCTCTTTTCTTTCAGCACCTAGTCGAAAGAAGACCATTTTGCCGCGACCTTTTCTTCTACAAGACTTGAAATAAATGACCGAATCCGAGTGAACGTTCTCTCAGTGTTCAGTTCAGACTGTTCATTCCAGTGGGAGTGAACGATGCCAATATCCAACACTATTGCATCGGTTCATTAATGAATTCATTCTGCCCTTGTTTCATTTTGGGTTCAGACACTTAATTTCGAGTGAAAGGCACCGAATGAAAGGCGAAAATGAACGAAAAATTAACCTATACCACATTTAATAAACCGATCCAACTGTGTTGGATATTGGCATTTGGCATCTTTCACTGACTCTGAATGAACGATGAATGAACGTTTAGAGAACACTCACTCTGATTCGGTCAATGTTTCGAGTCTTGTAGAAGAAAACGTCGCGGCACTATTCCAAGAAGCACGACTTCTTTCGACGACATATTAAAAGAAAAGTGAAGATAAGGTTCTTTCTTATTTTATACAAGTTCGAACGCTTGAACGTGGAATGAAATAAAAGTAAAATGTTTTTACAGGGCGATCGTTTCGGAGGCGCGTTGGATAGGGCCGCGGCAGATTTCTGCGCGGCTTACGACAAGGGCCAACACCCGCAGGAGTTTGTCAACGAGAAGAGGGCCAAGGGAGAACTCATCATGGGCATCGGACACAGGTACGGGACTAGGGCGTGGACGACCTATCATCAGAACAGCTTTTATGCAACGTGTAACAGAAATAGCGCACAACCTGAATACAGGTGGTTTGGGATCGGCTTCTGAGTTGATTTCAATACTTTTTTTTTAAAAAAAACGTTTTTTTTTTTTTCGAAAAATAACAAAAAAAAACAAAGTACCCAGAAAATATTGTACAACATTTTCTGGGTACTTTTGATTTTTTTTTTCAACAAAAAAAATCGTTCTTTTTTCAACAAAAAAAACCTTTTTTTTTTTTGACGTGACAACGTCTTATAATTCGATAGAGCCGGCTGCACGCACGAAAAAACATGACGTCATGCGGCGTTACCTCGCTCTGAATCTAATTCTCTAATTTGAATTTGGAATTATGTTCTTTAAAATTTAAACTTTCAATGATACCAAAACCAGCCAGATACAAATAGTATAGCCAAAGAGATTTTATTACAAGTTTATTCATACTATAATGCGAAATCTATTAAACAAATGAAATTAAATTTTTCTTTTGAAAAATGCTACCATTCCATCAGTATTTTCTTAAGACGTTGTCACGTTCAACTATCGTCAGTAAACCGACTTTACAGACAACCAATTTTTTTTAAAAAGTATTGAAAACAACTCAGAAGCCGATCCCAAACCACCTGTATTGAGGTTGTGCGCTATTGCTGTTACACGTTGTATTTCGACTAAGAAATCTAATATGTAAAAATGAATACTGACTGAATGACTGACTGACTGACATATCAACGCGCAACCCAAACCGCTGGGTCTAGAGATTCCAAATTTGGCACGTAGGTTCTTTATGAGGTCTAGGGGTGCACTAAGAAAGGATTTTGGGAAATTCACCCTCTAAGGGGCTGAAAAGGGGGTGAAAAGTTAGTATGGAAATCCGTCATTTTTAAAGTAAAATCCATAACAATTGGTACATGGCCTTTCAGTTACAAATTAAGAAAGATGTATTTTAAGATTTTTGGAAATTCAATCCCTAAGAGGTAAAATAAGGGATGGAAGTTTGTATGGAAATCCGTCATTTTTTAAGTAAAATTAATGAAAATTTGTAGGTATATGGTGCTTGGGCAGCATATAAATTTGCTTATTATTTCTTCTAAATAATAAGCAAATTTATATGCTGCCCGAAGTTAACTATTCTACGCGGACGAAGTCGCGGGCATAAGCTAGTCTAATATATAAAAATGAATACTGACTGAATGACTGACTGACTGATATATCAACGCACAAGCCCAAACCGCTGGGTCTAGAGATTCCAAATTTGGCACGTAGGTTCCTTAAGAGGTCCAGGGGTGCACTAAGAAAGGATTTTTGGAAATTCACTCTCTAAGGGGGTGAAAAGTTTGTATGGTACATGGCTTTTCAGTTAGAAATCGCGGACGAAGTCGCCAGCAAAAGCTAGTGTATATCATAAAACTGAATGGCACACTACGAACAAAGAAGTGAAGACAAAAAAATTGTCCTTGTAACTTCTTTTTTCCTATTTGTCCCTTTCTAACCACTAGAGCACACGTGTTAGGCGGTCACGTGACCGTCTAATACGTCATAACGTACATACGTCATCATATTACTTGTGCGGAGAGTTACCCTGCGGTCCACAATGCGCAAACACTACGAACGTTACCAACAGTGCAAACGCCTTGGACCGAATTGAATACGGTGCTATGTGCACTATTTGCGTGCAATCAATTTGATCCACGCTTTGTGTGTAAATGTCAAACGTCTAAGAAGAGGTTATGTAAAAACCATTTAAACACTAAAATAGCATACTAGGATTATTAATAGCGTAAAATAAAATTATTGTATTAAATAAAGTAGCTATAACGAGTCTTTATTAATTCAAAACTGAAATGTTTGCTCTAATAATTCACACACTTAATCGTCAAATTCGTGTTTGACATTAGCGCACACACTGCACTACCTATTTTTCGAGTGCACCGTTAGCACTGCTTAATGACGTCACATATTTTCGTTGGTGCGAATACGTTCAATTTGATTCACTCCGTGTGCGCGCTATCGATGCCGATAGCGCACATTTGCGCAATTTGGACCGCGGTGTTAGAAAGAGACAGGTCGGAAACGGAAACATTCAAAGGTTACTTGGGGTCAAAAAGTAGTCCTCACTTTTTTATTGGCTTTCAGTTTTACCTATAAATTTATTGATTTCGACCCATTATCTCGTTGTCATCGAAGGAGATTTAGGCAGTAGTCCACCACGCTTGCCCAATGCGTATTGGTGGACGGAGTATAAGGTGATCAATACCCCTTTGCTGTTCCATTACTCGCCTTCTACAAAAAATTCGACCTCGATATTTTGACGGATTTACACGTTTTGGAAAAAAAACGTTTTTGGAATTATGTCTGTGTGTGTCTGCACGATGACTCGAGTATGCTTTAACTTATTGCAACCAAATTTAACATGCATGTATGACACCAAAATATAAGCTTTCTATCAACTTTTGAGTCGTCGATCACGAAAGTTAAGCAACCAAGTGCGCGGTCAGTACTCGGATGGGTGACCAAAATTTAACATGTATGTATGGCATCAAAATATAAGATTTGAGAAAATATTATGCTGTCTTTTACAGAGTGAAATCCATCAACAACCCCGACAGTAGAGTGCGCGAGTTAAAAGCGTACGTGACCGCCCGGTGGCCATCTTGGCCCGTAACGAGATACGCTCTCGACGTAGAAGCCATTACTACGCGGAAGAAGCCGAACCTTATTCTCAACGTGGACGGCATAGTCGCGGCTGCTATGGTGGACCTGTTCAGGCATTGCCAGCTCTTCACTCAGGAGGAAGGTAATAATTATATACAGATGGGCTCAATCAACGCGCTATTCGTCCTAGGCAGGACTATAGGCCTTGTAGGGCATTATCTAGATCAAAAGCGTATGAAGCAACCGCTGTACCGTCATCCTTGGGACGATATTACTTATATGTCGCCTCTACATTAAGTTGGGAGTTTAGCGTCTGGGATATAAGAATATAGTCTTTGCAAGCTTTGGAGTTAGGGTGGGATTCGCTTGTGGATGTTGTCTCAAAAATAATTACAAGGTTTCATACCAAAATCTTTGATAAAATTAATAATTACAAGTGTATTGAAGTTTTCGTTGTGTTTATTAATAATTATTATATTGTGATAAAAAATGCGGCTATTTCAGATTTCAAAACCTTATAATAATTAACGAAATACACTTGTATGGAATTATTGACGACTGTATTGAAATATGCGTCATTCATTTACTAAAATGAAATGACGAGTTTTTTGCAATTAAAATGTTTACAAAGTACACTGTAACATTGTTAAGTTTTCACATGTCAAAGTCATTAGTGTCTTATCTTAATCTTAATTATGGCTTCGCATTAAGCATTTAGCAATATCGAGTAAAAAATTGTTATTCTACACTAAAATTGTACGGTAGATTTAATTAACAATGGAGTCTCTCAACGCGTGTTTTTACAACTAGAACTCGGGAGAAACTACAATCATTAGTGTCAGACTGACAGATCTGACACATTAAGTTTTTTTTATTACACAAAGAGACGAACATTTTGTTATGATAAGTAACGACGTCGATTTTGATCACATGACCTCAATGTCTGTCTTTTAGAAATTTTAATGTAACAGTCTGTCAGTTTGACACTAACTTTGACATGTGAGTTATAAACAATGCCACGTACCTACAAAGTTTATTTCGGGATTCTGTGACACCCGGTACACTATATAAACATACAATTAAATACCTATCCCTAACTTCAAAAGCAAGCAAAGTCAAAGAATATTCTGGACTCTAAACCTTTAATTTCTAGCTGAAGTGTGCTCGTTACTGTATAAACAAAGAAACGGGCGAACGTAGCGAACGTCAATGTCACTTTGACAGTTGACAGCCCACATCAAACGGCTGTCTATTCTATTACTTAATTAATAGCTTCGCGACAGTTGTCAAGTGGAAATGTTATAAAACGCTCAACAAAAATTTTGTTTAATATGTATCGCTACGTTCGCTAAGTAACTAGTGATATTTATGCACCCTATCGACATGACGGCAACTCTCAGGTTGGTAAGAATCTTATTTAAATTCGTTTAGCTGTTATGTCTAATGGGAGACGGCGTTTGGAACGGCGGGAGAGCGTGTATGAAATATTGACAAGTGCATGGAAGCTAACATAATATATGTATATGTATTTGTAAGCATTTCTCGTCGCCCCTTGCGTCTTAATACTGCGGAAGATGATGATGTGTAGAGTGATTTTTCAAGTGTATGGAATGACATATGTATTGAACTTTTCCAGGTCAACCTTATCGTCTTTAATTTACCAATGCTTCCTATATGACATATTAAACATTGTGTTAATGTAATAAAACGTATTCGAACTAATTGTCGATTGTATAGAAAGGTGACATATTTATTGAACCATATTATGGCGTATTGGATATTGTTGTTTATGGGTACTGTATCTTAATTTATGTAGGTATTGAAGTTGTGTGACAAGTGTATTGAAGCTTTCGTTGTGTTTATTAATAATTAGTTTATTGTGAGATAAAATGCGGCTATTTCAGATTTCAAAACCCAATGATAATTAAAGATAATACACTTGTATGGAATTATTGACGAGTGTATTGAAACATGCGTCGTTCAGTCATAATTATAGCACCTGTCTGAATTTGATTGTAGTGTAATTTACATTACAATTTTAAGGAAATTTGATTGGTGACAAGTCTGTATGGAGCTACAAACACTGTATTATTAACGTCTCAATAATGTTAACAAAGCTATTCAACTCTTAAATAATTCTGCAGTCGCATTCATACACAAAATATACTTCTCATCGTAAATATAGTAATTCTTGGTGCGATGTCACTGTTGGGGATTATAGAAAGAATACATGATTTGTTATTTGTAGAATTCGTGAAAGATTCGAAAATAGTAATTCTTACTGACTAATACTCAATGAGTGTTACATAAATGGCCGCTTAAAACTCGTCTCATCAACATAGCAAGCAATGATTGATGATTAAACAAACTTACCTGCACGTAAAGTTCTATCACAATTATGCAAGGGTTTCGTCCGAAGACATTATAATTCACACTTTGTACTATCGCTTGTACCTGTCACAACTTACCACAGAGAAAATAATGAAAATAAATGTATTCTGCTTCCGGTTGCTCATTTCCGCTGCATAAATTCAAACCCACTTAGCATAATAATTTAGAGTAAATAACTGTAAATAAAATTATGTTGCTTCCGGTTGCTCATTTCCGCTGCAAAATGGTCTCGCCTGTCCATCTCGCTCTAATATATACGTCAGTATTTTTTTCTCTTTCACGTTTCATATATCTGTGGTTGTCTTCATTAATCCCCAAGAATAGATTTTAAGTTAGCATAGACACTTTTAAATAGAACAGCTTTTTCAATTCTTGTTTTTCGAAGGATATTACTTTTAATTTAGAGAAGGTAGGTTAAATTAACATACAAGGGCGCTGATTTTTTTATACGATAATGAAATCTAGTATAATTAGTTTATTTGAGGCGGTCAGCGCAAAAGTGGCCTGACCCTCAATTTTTCATATGATGATTCATCTTCTACAATTAAATAAAAATGTGTTAAAATTTAATTCAAAATCGGCCTATCTCTTGTTTCACCGAGCGTCAATAGATGGCGTTGCAAAAGTTCTTTTTCCATTCATTTTTTTCTCTCAACGTAAACTTCATAAGTGGCCTAAGCCACTTAGGCCATAAATTGAGGTTAGGCCACTTTTGCGCTGACAGCCTCAATTCAGAAGTACAAATAAAGTTAGCCAGCTAACTCCGAACGCTAATGAAACCTAGCCCATTGTGTAAACCCAAGCCGGCTAAAGTTTAGTTTATAATGTGTTACTGTAACATTGATATGTTATAGCGCCTCTTTTCCCTTCTTTTCAATTTACTGGCAACATTTAAAAGTACTATAAACCTAGAAAAATAAACTAAAAAAAAAATCGACCTGCCCCAGGTGGGAATCGAACCCAGCATCTTCCGCAATCCGGGCAGCTGTGTTAACCACTACGCCACCAGGGCACTGGTTTCGCTGTCGAAATTTGTGAGTGCTTAATATTTCGTTCGGATCTTAGAAGTGCAAATTTCAAAGATTTGATGAAACAATGTTTACTATAAAAACATAAGCACCAAGCACTGACAAATTTCGACAGCGAAAGCAGTGTCTCGGTGGCGTAGTGGTTAACGCAGCCGCCCGGATTGCGAAAGATGTTGGGTTCGATTCCCGCCTGGGGTGGGTCGATTTTTTTCAGTTTATTTTTTCTAGTTTTAAAACTATTTACGCGTTTGTAAAACGCAAAAAAATATTCCATAAGTACTATAGAGTCAAAATTCTAAATCATACTTGGCGCTTGATTCGATTTTCTGGCTCTAGGTTACAATCTATTGCTGGCCGTGTGAGACGTTTCTTCAAACTACTAGGATCCCACGCTGAAGTATGCCTAACAATGTTAGGTTCGTGATCATTGCAGGATGTGTTGATTTTCATATTCTAGTGAATTTTTTAATCATTTCAAAGAATCTTTAGTTTAACTAAACTTAAGTTTACCCAACAGGCTAGGTTAGATCTAACGTTCAGAATTACTTAGCTGGCTAAGTTATTATTTACTTCAGACTATAGCCGTAATAGAATAACTTAGAGTTAATTATTTTCTATTTTACTCATAAGTTATACATACATGTGATGTCAAACATAGCGAACGTTAAGTTAGTTTTAAATGGGTTATATTTTTTATTTAATTGGGTATTTCTTTAAGGGTTTGTGATAACGCAAAAAGAAACTCTGTACAATACAATTGGAAGTATATTTTTGTACGCGTATAAGATGCAACATGCAATTTACGAACGATAATCAACAATAACAATAAGACCGTTAGTTTTGATAGAATATTCTTTTGAAACTAGACCCCTGAATGACTCCTCTCGAAATTTAATCGAAGTATTCAGTTTCGATAAAATTACAAGTTGGCGGCTATGTCCAATGATTTTTGACAGTTCAAAGTGATAAATGGCTATATCAAATCGTGTTTCGGTGGTCATGCTAGGGCGGCAGGTGCTCAAGTGAAATCTTATCTTAAATCTTCGCAATTAAGTGTAAAATCGCTCTTAGCATTTACTTATATGAGTAAGAAATTCAAATTGACATTACATTTTTTTAATAGTATTTTCTTAATTTTCTTTAAATTTGATTCTAAGTATTTAATTTAAAATTTCAAAACTTACTCATTCGAAAACGATTTTTGTGGGTTAATTTCAATTACATCACAACTGTCAAATATTTGAGGTTAACTTTGGTTATGTTGGCCATAAATTAACAAAAAGATGGATGGAAAAGACTTTTTGTGTTAGTAATCCTACGCTGTCCATTTGCGGTACACGTTTAGTATTTTTTAAATATCTCTTAATTTAGCACGTAATAAATTTTGAAAAAAGTATATAGTTTTCTAGATGACCAAATGGTTTTGTAATTATCATAACTTTTTTTTGAAATGTTGTCAATTGTCCTTTAAGTACAATCGACAAGGTTTTTCGGTGTATCACTTGTAAGCTAAAATCGCGCGGCGCTTACGAGTCTGATTCAACCAAACCGGTTTGTTCCAATAAGGGCAGCTTATGCTTTGCTCTACTAAACAAAAAAATCTGAAACTCTTAATTAAAACACGTATTTGGCAAATCTGATTTTAATTTCGCGTAAACATCAACACATAACTGTGGAGCAAATATGTCCTAACTAGCTGTGCCCGCGACTTCGTCCGCGTAGAATTTACCAAAAGAAAAAAAAAGCCTAAGTTACTCCTTATTACACCAGCTGCCTGCCAAAAAAAGTCCCGTCAAAACCGGTCCAGCCGTTTCAGAGATTAGCCGGAACAAACAGACAGACAGACAGACAAAAACTGTAAAAAAAATATTTTGGTGTATGCACCTTATATATATTCATATGCATGTAGTAAAAAACGGTTATATTACAAACAGGCACTCCAATTTTATTTATATGTATTTCTTACTACTAAGACATAAGGTTGACATTCGCCTAACATTGCATACACGACTCGATCCTGTTCCAAACGCCGCACTCTAGTTGTAATGCTTAGATCTTTTAATGGGATTTGTAACGGCGCCATCTTGGTGTTGCGTCACGCGTTTATGACGTCATCAATGTTGTGCGTGACGTAATTCCAAGTAGGGATGTATATTTTTTTTATAGAAAAGGGTGTTTTTTTTGTTATGAAATAATGAAATAAATAATTAAGTGTAAGTTATTGATTATTGTATGGAAGAGACAATGTTATGCGACCTTTTTTTTAACCATTTTAATTAGGATTTTGAAAAAAAAAAATTGGATTAGAACATGACAAAATGTAAACTATTTTTGTGTATGTTACAGTGAAAACTCATAACCAGCCGGAACAAATTATGACTAAAATTAATAAGCCTATAAATTTTGTCTAGTTCTGAGTTTTTATTGTAGCATATACGCTGATCTGAACAAATATTATATATGTATATTTGCTTAAGTAAAATAAACGATATCATACCCCAATTCCGTATAATTACAATGTAACGCAAAATATGTCTTATTACTGTTAGAATTAGAGCTGTTTTGAAATAATAAAAAGAAGTTTAACGTCACAAGACGAAATATACCTTATTCATATAGCTATGAAGTCGAAATTGCCACGTTTACTTAACAAGCGCTATAAGTCATGTCAGTTTGTCAACAAGAATATACAGAATGTTTGATACATGGTATATAACAATTTTAAATGTTTGATGTTAGCATTGGTAGCTCGCTTATGCCATGCACCAAATGTCGTGTATATTTCTAAAGGAATTCGTCTCCTTTAATGGGAATAAAGATATCGATTCGCATAATGTGATGGCACAATTTACTATGGCAAGAATTTTAGTCATAATCGTTACGCATAATATTCGTTAGCATACAAGTGTTATGCATTAATTAGTACAGAAGGCATTAATTGCGCCGTTCGCTACTTTTATTGTGTGCTAAAAATTTTAAACTAATTACTTATGTCGTCGAATTTTACCTACGTAACTCTTTATGCCAAAGTTAATACAGATTATGCGAATCGAAAGTGTTGCCAGAACATCATATTTAGCTACTCAAGAAATTTCAGTATCAGTACCTCAACACTGCTCACGTCTTACGTATATTTTTGATAGCTTTTTTAAAATATAAATTATAAAAGAACATATTTACTGTGAACAAAAAAAATGCACTATTTAGATTATATGCACCGTGCCTAATATAGATGTTATATTTGTGTGTCTGTGTGTATTGTGAGTGTAAGATATATAAACCTTGTACGTGCATACAGTTGACAAGTTCCGAGTATACCATTTGGCAAACAAAATCCTTTGAACGCCTGCACTGCCCCAAGCCCCACCTACTATTCCGGCCAATAGAATATTAGCGTCATATGACGCAGCCAATAAGGTGCAGCGTCATTCCCCTCCGCGCAGTCGCTCTAGCGTGGCCGACGAAATAGTCTGCTCTCATTGGCTCAAACCGATATTGAGGGGTGTGTCACTGGCATTCAAACACGTCAGTGCAAAGTGGTACACCGCGAACTTGGTCGATTGTACAGCGCCTAGCGGTAAGTGTTATTCTAAAATCAACCCTACATGTTCGACTTACAGCCTTATTCATAAACACTCAATAAACCTATTTTAGTTATTACCTTGTTAAAATGTGTGTTGTCTCATTCATCTCGTGCCAGAGTGACAGGGACAAACGATTTGTAAATCTTTAATAAATTCACTTGTTTTTATGAATAAGGGGCTTAAAGTACAAAAGTCATTAAGCTTTCAAATAAAGTACGGTAAATATAGAAATAATATTATGACATCCACTTGGGTGTTTCAAAATTGATGTGCATACTCTGACCCTTAGGAAGTTTAAATCACAAAATTGGAAATGAGTTTGTTATTTCCATGGCAATTAAAATTTGACATAGTCTGTAGTATGATAGTTTCGTTAAGGCAACAACAAATAATATGAGGTATTTCGCAGAAACACGTTGGGACTGTGAAAATAGCGGACTTTGTTTTCAAACATACGTTGGTGTTGCCCTAATGAAACTCCCCATACTACCAACTATGGACAAATTAAAAACTCAATCCAACTTGATACGAGTCAAATAGTCTATAAAAATTATTGTATTGTAAAATGATTCTTTTACCAATGATGTAAGGAAAATAATAAGCTAAAACGGTACTCTAATGAGTGTGGCACGCACTAGGCATTAGCTGTATTGGGTGCAAGCAAAAATAGCTTTTAATGCGTGTGCTTAAAGTTCGTACTGGTATACACTGTTGTTCACTTAGTACAATATAGATTGCACTACTATTTTTATATTAAACGTTAACTTCAAATATATGTACACATAATATCAGACTCTGATTTCAAAGCGTTTGAGCAACAAGATTAGATAACATTTGGTTACCGTTTGGACTATGGGCGCTATACAGACAGCAACTTTGATCTCCGAATTGCGACAACAGGCAACTCGCAACTGCTTTCAAGTCGTGAGTTTACAGAATCAGTTTCAAATTGATGCAACTATCGACTGTCTTTGTACTAGTATTGTCATAGTTACATTGACTTATGGCCATGGATTTCAATAGTTTAGTCTAGGTAACTGGGCCTTTATGTTGCTGCATACAACTGGCAACCTTGAACGAAAAATATTAATAATTTGATAGTTACTTCAACTGAAGTTGCCAGTTTATTCATTTAGGCATATAAACAATATAAACACAAAAATTTCACAGTTTTGTACATTGATCTAAATCTAGTGATTATATTTATAGATATGCACAACATTTTTAATTAGTAATCTTAAAGTATGCACAGTAAAATTTGATTAAAAAAAGTACATAAGACAAGCAAATCAATCCATAATACAAGGACTAAGCGCTCAATAGTTTTCTTTTTAAATAAAAAAGTTTCAGTTCTAAAAGTTTAATTTTTTACTTTTAAATGATATGTCTGGATAGCGCCTATTGCCTCAAAATACATAAAAGGGGCATATAAACCAAAAGTAATTAAACCTTCAGTTAATCAAGAAACAAAAGCCAATAACCGGGACAGATGTTATTAGAACACTCTCGGGTATTTGCATCAGAATCTCGGGTATTTGCATCAAAATCTCGGGTATATTTGCAGTTTGCACCATAATCTCGGGTATATGCAACAGCGTCGTAGCTAAGGACTGGCGAAGGGCGCGCAGCCCCCAGGAGGCGCATTTTGGGGCTTAAGTCTAATCATTTGGCAAACGTTGATAAGGACGAAAATGGTACGCGTACACCTAAAAGATACCTGTTCACTCTTGCCTTAAAGCTTATCCAGGATGTAGCGTTCAGAAAACACATATTTTGACAAACTTAGAAGCAGTGTTTAAATTAAAAAATTATAAGTATGGGGCGCAAAATTCAAATCATACTAGGGGCGCTCATGACTCTAGCTACAATGCTGATTGGCATGACATATTAATTATGTATACAAATATTTGAAGTACAAAAACTTGTCACAATCTTAGTAAATACAACACGAGAAATGTATAACATTGTTGAAATGTAGCTGTAATATTGTTGTAACACTTCTACGATTTTGCACAACATTTTCCTTGTAAGTGCACAGTTTTGTGCAAATTTTTGCCAACCCTAACTGACTGTCAATGTAAACTCGATCGTATGCAATTGTTATAAAGGCAGTTCTCGTATTTTCTTGGGTTTGGTAGGATTTTGCACAATTCGGTGCAATTGTAAAATTTAAATTAAACAGGTAACTGGGAAGGCAATGGCATTCTTTTAAAAATAAAACTGCTCAGGTTTCATGGTGCTTACTAGTGATGTTCCGGATATCCGTATCCGTTACTTTTTTCGCGGATCTTTCACCTTATTAATTTTCAATTGCAAGGATGAAATGTTATATATAGATAATTAGGTAGACTTAAAAACTATTAATATCTATTCAGATTATTATTTTATTTCTTAAAAACAAATATTTGTCCTGCCTGTCGTTGCAGCGGGCGTGACGCCAACTATCGAACTATCGTTTCAAAATCTCGCGCGTCGTCACCAATTAAATATGAAAATAAAAATCCGTATCCGTGGATCTGACACCAAATATCCGTATTCGGATCCGTATCCGCGGATACATTTTTCACGATCCGGCACAGCACTAGTGCTTACTCCAAATATATTGGGTGTTTGGCGAAAAACCATGGCGTCTGGATGTCGATCTTTATTTCGATAGTTTAATATTGCTTCAGAGTGATTTTGTGCAGTAAAAGTGGTGTCGTTTCGTTGCATAAGCATCCGTGTTGACGAATTGAAATAAAGGTTTTGTGTTGTGACTGGTCTGTTGCCATGCATTTCTTTTCAAGCAATCCCTAGATGCATTAAAATGTGTGACGCCCATATTTTAATGCAAACATCAATAAATAAGACATTGCCAAATCAAGATATGGCTCAAAGGTCTTAGATACCAAGCCAAAAACCATAAGAAACAAAACCCTACAAAAGTTCAACATCTATACAACAAAATGCTGATTTATAGATAAATTGATTTGCTTAATGTTTGGGGTAAGCGCTGTGAATCGTAGTCTTATTTTAAAAGAATGCCAATAATTATGTTCCAGTCACCTGGTATAGTGTTACGAAAATCCGAAATAAATCTTCGAGTGTGGGTATGCCCTTGTAAATAATTATCTGTGTAAGTTTGACTCGTTTCAGACCACTATTATTATAAAAACATCCACCCGCCCGTGACCACCCTACACAGTGCGTGTATGTGTTAAGACACGTACAGTCACGAGCACTAACGTATATCAATTTTGACTCTTATTGCGTAGGTAATAAAGATGCTAAAATGGCAAAAGCGGATACTTACATATTATTGCTCGTGACTGTACATTCGAAAATGTTACCGGTGTTCCATTTAGCAAACAGAATCCTATAAAAACCTGATGTGCACCAAGCTCCGCCTACTTTTTACTGCGTCCAATAGAATGTTACCGTAGTACGGTGCAGCCAATAATGCGCAGCGTCACTGATTACAAAGTCTGCTGCTATTGGTTCAAATCGGGACGCCTGCCAATCAGGACGTCGGTCGGTGCTACAAGATTAGGGGTCGTCCATTAATCACGTGAGGCTACGAAAGGGGGGGGGGGAACTCACGAAACATCACAAGGAGGGGGGGGGGGGTGTAGTAAGATATCACGTGAATTTATTTATTCGTCAAACGCGTGATTTTTAAACCGTGGGAGTGAAAAGAAACAAAAAGTGGGAGTAAAAAACGCCAAAAAAAACATCACGTGATTAATGAACGGCCCATTATCGTATACAAGTGGTACACCGCGAGCTTTGGTAGTATTTTAGGGTTGTTACATCCAAGTTTTAGACAGATACAAAGCTGCGAAATTTATTTCGGAAGTCTGTGGCACTTGTAAATTATTGTATGGTGTGAAGACATGGCTGTAGCATTATTAGAACAGTGTCATTATTTTTGTATATCATATGTTGTATGTTTTAATAGCAGATTTTAAGATAATTAGGCGTTTCCCATCTTCCCCCGTCTGGCTTCCCTTGTATGGGGGAAAATGGGAATTTTCGTATTATCTCACCTCGATTATGACTTCGGGGAAAGATGAGGAGACCGAGATGCATTTTCACCGAAATATTTTTTTGTTCTGTTAAAAATTTTGAAAATCAAACGTTTCTGTAAAAAAAAACTGAAGTACACTTCATTCATACCACTGTTAACGCAATGATAGGTACATACTTAAGTTTACGAAACGAAATTAATGATTAAAAAATATTTCGCGGGAAAATGTATCTTGTTTTTCTCATCGTACCCCGAAGTCACAATCGAGGGAAGATGATACGGAAATTCCCATCTTGCCCCATTCATGAGAAGTCTGCCGGGGGAAGATGGGAAATGCCCGAAGTAAAATTGCATGTAACCTATTTTCAATACATCGACATTGTGTGGGTATTTTATCTGTGGGACTGTGTTTCGTTTAGGAACAAATTTATTTATTCTGTAATTATTGTAATGAATTTTATTAACTATGTTCTATTGTCTGTTGATTGGAATTTTACTGAACATTCCCATGTCGTTTGTGAATTAAATAGTCAATGTTATAATTTGTTTTATTATGAGGCCTAATCTATGAAATTTTACAGCCAACAACACATCAGGCTGTACAGAACTGTCAAAGATATCCAATTGATTTTCGAAAATCAGACTTAAATATATTTGATTTAAAGTACAAAATTGGTTGAGTTTGACAGCCCGGTGTGCTTTTGTCTGCCTGTGAAACAATACTTTTTTTTATAAAAAGTTCTAGCGTTTCCGCGCGAAAATTCGAAATCGAAATTGTAACTAAGTTAGGCAGTTTTGGTTTTATAAAATTGAAATAAAAATTCAACTTAATTACGACGAGGATTGACTTAAAACAGTTTTCTTTGGTGTATGTAATACCCTATTGAGAGGCTCAAGGCTGGTCACCTCTTCATCGCCGATGATGCGGGTCGCGCCACGCTGCTACCTATCCAAAGCATCGAGTAAGTATTGGCGGAGCCATCCCACAGGTGAGAACAATACTCCATGCAGGATGTAAGTACTTGCGTCTCGTAAAACAAACAGTATGGAAAAATCGGGATTGGTCTCACCTTGATTTTCTCGTATACCGGAAACGACTCAAAGGTTGATAGAAACATATTTTGATGTCATACATGCATGTCAAATTTGGTTGCAATAAGTTAAAGCATAATCGAGTTATCGTGCTAACGCACAGACACACACACATACATCGTTCCAAAAACGGTATTTTTGGACTCGGGGAGGTCCAAAACGTGTAAATCCGTCAAACATCCGTCTCGAAGTCGAGAATTTTCTCCCTATACTACGTATACGAGAATGTAAATAACGCCGCACCTTCAAGACTTGCAATATATTTAGAACTATGTTAGTTATTGACAAAATAGCGAAGGCAATTTCTGATATAAAAGTGGGTTTTATTGCGTTCTGGCAATCAAAGAAACAAGAATATACGAATGAAATGGATATGGTAATTATCTTCAAGAATATTCGGCATAGTTCATCGCAAACTGTTTTCCTTTACATGATCTGAGGTTTTTCCTCAGTTTAAATTCTATCACTATGAAATAACATATGTTACATAATATAATAATAATAGTGAGGCCCGTATAGTAGATAGGATCCTTGACCACCGGTAGCCGGGACCCTGATCTTGCTACCGATGGGGAGTATTATTTTAAATGTTATATTTTTTAATGTTATACATTGTAACAAATTTATATTTAGAAGTATAATTTTGTATGTGTTTTAAGAGAAATAAAGGGAATAATAATAATAATCTTTATTGACACAAATATATATATATACATACATACACACAGTAATAACAAAACAGTATGTAAACAAAGAAGTTAAAAAATGTGGGTAGAGCTAGAATGTTTAACACAAAACATAGAATCAATAACAAGTTACTAAGTTAGACTGCTAAAACTATGAACATTTGTGATTACAGTTATTTTATGTATACATTTAAATAGGTAGATTTTTGGTATCTAAACTAGACCTAGCCTGTATCTTAGACACCAAACTCTTCATAGTGTAAGTCTAGAATTGGGTACACGTTTTGCAATTCAACTATATATTAACATATAACAAAAGGGGTTGAGGAGAGCCATATGTAACATAATATGGTTCTTCTTCGTCGTATGGGCTGTTTCCGCAACTCGACGACTATGCGCCTATTTTGCGTCGGAGGGTGAGAGGCTCACTCCAGCCAGCCCAACTCTTCCAGGAAGTCTCCTAGCGCCTTGACGTCTCTGAAGACATCCTGGAGTCTACCTGGCCCAGGTGGGACTGCGTTGCATTCCATCAGGATGTGAGCGGCGTTTGCCTCTATGCATCCTCTGCATAGTGGATGTCTGTTATACCTAGGGTGAAAAGATGTTTGTTAAAATTGCTATGACCGGTTAAAGCGCCTTCTAGAAGACGTAGACGCGACCTACTTAGCTGTAAGAGGGCTTTATATTATCCTTGCGTTTATTGTCGGCAGTGCTGCCCTGGCTTGTCGACATTCTACTTGGTTGTGCTCAATGCTTGTTCTTTGATATATTTTGCCAACTAGCGGGGATCAGGACAAGCGGATCAGGTCCGGTTTAATAATGAATGTTTGGTTACATTTACATATTACATATATGTGCGTGTGGTATGAGGGCTCATTTTTTGAAACTAACCATTTTTGAAATCAAGGAAGAATTTAGGAAATAATTGTGTTATCTTCATGGTGAAGATAAAAAAAATTGTGAAATATATAGTATACGCCGACATTTGGCAGTATGGGTCATGCAGTGCCCAAAAATAGTGACTGGTTGCAGGCCTGTCGCCTACATAAAACGGGCACTAAATTCAAAAAGTAACAATATTTCAGTAAACAAACAAAAAAGCCAAGAACCAGGACAGATGTTACCTTCACTCTTAATTATCTCAGAAAATTATAAAATTAAACCTTATACTCCGTCCACTAATCCGAATTGGGCAAGCGTGGTAGACTACTGCCTAAACCTCCGATGACAAGGAGCGACCTTGTGTCCCAGCAGTGGGTCGAATGTGTGTGTGAGGATTGAGGGCCACTTTGTCATATTCTCTTAAAAATGTACCTATGATTTAGTGTGCGTTCTAAAAGAAATGTGAAAGCCTGAAACGACTTTGTGAAACCTTTGAAAGGCGAGTTATAGGCTGAAAGGTTGGGCCCTCAATCCTCTATGTGAGGATTGAGGGCCCACCTGTAACTAGTAAACTAAACACTCTACAGAAAAACTTTTTATATCAAAATCTAACGCTACGTTAAAAAAAACTGTGAAGTTAAAGATATCAGCGCATAACGCTATAGTATTTGGTATACTGCAATTCAAAGTGGGCCCTCAATCCTCACGCTTGCAAAAATTTGCTACCAAAAATAAACAAAATTGGTTTACTTTCAGACATTGTCTGCTTATCCAATGCGTTAGTTAAAAAATGTGAAATTTTGTGGAACCGAGAGCTTGCTCCAACTCCTCCTGGTTTTATAGAAATGACCTTGATAATGTTTGGGCCCTCAATCCTCCATCTGTTTCTTGTTTATCTTTATTATGTATTGTGTAGACATAATTTGACAAAGCTAATGTAGCCTATTCTGTTTTTGTGAAAAAAAATGTGAAATAAATTGACATTAAGAGTAATTTGAAAGACTCATTTACTATTGCAGAAAACAATATTTTAATTTTTATTGTATAAATAATTTTTCACTAAGTAAGATTTGACAGCAGGGTGGCCACAAATTCTAATTATGTCAAAAACGACCGTTGTTGGCACTGAGGCTTTAGACAACATGCATTTCGACAATCGCTCTCGCTATCGCTAAGTAAAAAAATGTATGGGATTGACATAAGCAATCGAAAAGTGATCGATTGCTTATGTCAATCCCATACATTTTTTGACTTAGCGATAGCGAGAGCGATTGTCGAAATGCATGTTGTCTAAAGCCTCAGACTAGTTAGGATTTTCGAGTAAACATTTTTAAATTTTCCCTATTACGGGACGGCAAAGGCATCTAGCCCATACATCCATGGCTTAAGTTTTCTGTCTTCTTTTTGTTGATTTTCACATTAAAATGTGGGTGTCACACATCGTAATACATCTAGGAAGTGTTTGGCGAGAAATGCATGGCAACAGACCGCATCAGCTGGAAATGCAGTCACACCACAAAACCCTTACGATTCAATGACAGCACACTAATTTACCACCAACTGTCTTTCCCCAATGGATAATAAACTCTAATGATAGGGCATTATATTGAAAATCGATTGAAGAAATATGACAGTTTAGGATACTATTTTGTTCTGTTGACTCTAAATAGAGTCACAATTACTGTAGAAAATTCTATTTTCTCTTGTTTGGTAAGCGCGCTAACAAACTAAAATGCCGAAACGTACTCATGTTAAAATGTCTATACCTACAATAACGTGTGCAAAACTCAACGATAAGCGGGCACCAAAAGCAAAAAATATAACTCCACTTTCATTTTAATAAAAAAAACATTGACATAGGCTTCGAAAACTGCCACACCTTGGGATTTTATCTGCTACTACACTTTTTCTAACATTTCTGATTTTTTTATTTGAATATGCTAATCAACAAAACATCACTAAAACCATTAAAATCCCAGAATATCTGTCGTTTTTAAACAAAACTCAATAAAGATTATAAATTTTCCCTAAAATTTTTAAAGATTTTTACTTTGTCTTCACTTTCACGCATCGTGGTGTAAAAAAACTTGGCGCCACTAAGTTTGAAAACTTGTATACTACTTACTCTAGGAAAATTATCTACAAAAAATTCATAAATTATAATTTTTGATGCCATTTTTGTCATGGGCTCAAAATAGGTTTTTATCATTGAAAAATACTGAATGAAACAAAAAAAAAATGTAGAAACAAATCTATTCTCTTTATTGCATTATTAATATAACAGTAAATGTTCGAATTGTTTGCCACTGGCATACAGGGACAACATCGCATTAAAAAATATCCTTTTATTCTACGTGCTTTTTTGACGTGATTTTTGACGAAGCTCGAAGCTCATCTAATGTTGCCATGGTTTTTATTAGATGCAGTTGAAACAAACCCAATAGAAAAAGTCCAGTCTAGATGAGTGAACGTGGTGGCCTTAAGTTAGGACCAAGTTGCCCGATTCGCCAGATCCAAGGCGCGTGGCGTGTGGCGCTCGGTGTCCATAAGACCACTGCGGCCGTGTGCACACCCTGCACCATAGGTAAAGTCGCCTCTGGACCAGCAGTCGTTGACACTTTTTAACGCGCGGAATGGCGTGATTAGAAATAAAATATATTTACCTTTTTGCACGAAAATTGTAATTTGTTTATTAGGTTATCGCGATTTTATAAAGAAATGATAACTTCAAGGAGCAAAGACGAATAAAATAGTGTTTACATCACTGGACATCCTAAAAGAGGCCAATCTTGCTAATAAAAGTCTACTCTCGCCAAAATAAAAATAAATTAAATTTACCGTCCTCTCAGTATTTTGAAAAATAAAATTATTCCATAATAAAAGGTAGTTTCATCTTAACTGAGCGTCAAATATTTGCAAAAATATTTCGTTCGGGTCTTAGAAGTGCAAATTTCAAAGATTTGATGAAACAATGTTTACGATAAAAACATAAGCACTAAAGCACTGACAAATTTCGACAGCGAAAAGCAGTGTCTCGGTAACGTAATTGGTCAACGCGTCCGCCCGGATTGTGGAAGATGCGGGTTCGAGTCCCGCATGAGGCAAGTCGATTTTTTTCAGTGCATTTTTCTAGTATTAATATTTACGCGTTTGTAAACGCAAAAATAAAATTATTCCAACACTATATTATTCATGAGCTCTGCTCAATACACAGTCAGCTGAGTTATCGCACTGTTGTAGCGTCAGGTTCGGGTGTTGTTGTGGAAAATAGGTGACAGTTACATTTGAATGTAAACTTCAAGAATAAAGTACTGAAAACAAGGCTGTATGGGCTAGATCCTTTTTCCTTCCCAAGGCAAAATTTAATTTAAAAAATCAGATTTTAAAAAAACTGTAGCATAAAATATATTACTATTATACTACGACTTATTCAGTTGTGTTTAGTAGGAAACCACGGCGTCTGGATGTCGATCTTTGTTTTGATAATTCAAAATTGCTTCGGTGTGGATTTTGTGCAGTGAAATTGGTGTTGTTTCGATGCATAAGCTTGACGATCAGGTCTTGACTTGAGGAATCATTGATATAAGGGTTTTGTGGTGTGACTGGTGTGTATGACGTTGAGTATTTTATAGTGGGATTTCCAGCTCATGAGTCGTCATCATGAGGTCTGTTGCCATGCATTTCTCGCCAAGCACTCCCTAGATGATGGTGATGAGATGCATTAAGATGTGTGACACCCACATTTTAATGTGAAAATCAACAAAAAGAAGACAGAAAACTTAAGCCATGGATGTATGGGCTAGATGCCTTTGCCGTCCCGTAATAGGGAAAATTTAAAAAAAAATATTCGAAAATCCTAATTAGTCTGTGCCAACAACGGTAGTTTTTGACATAATTAGAATTTGTGGCCACCCTGCTGTCAAATCTTACTTAGTGAAAAATTTATACAATAAAAATTAAAATATTGTTTTCTGCAATAATAAATGAGTCTTTCAAATTACTCTTAGTGTCAATTTATTTCACATTTTTTTTCACAAAAACAGAATACCTTAGCTTTGTCAAATTATGCCTACACAATACATAATAAAGGAAAACAAGAAACAGATGGAGGATTGAGGGCCCAAACATTATTAAGGTCATTTCTATAAAACCAGGAGGAGTTGGAGCATGCTCTCGGTTCCACAAAATTTCACATTTTTTAACTAACGCATTGGATAAGTAGACAATATCTGAAAATAAACCAATTTTGTTTATTTTTGGTAACAAGGTGGGCCCTCAATCCTCACATAGAGGATTGAGGGCCCAACCTTTCAGCCTATAACTCGCCTTTCAAAGGTTTCACAAAGTCGTTTCAGGCTTTCACATTTCTTTTAGAACGCACACTAAATCATAGGTACATTTTTAAGAGAATATGACAAAGTGGCCCTCAATCCTCACACACACGGTCGAATTATAAAGGCTGTTATGATGAACGTCAGAGGGGCTTGGTTTTTTCTTTACTTACCTCTACCGGGACTTGAACCCGGGCTTCGTGGTATAATTATGGGCTACTGACCACTACACTCAAGTCTCGAAACTAGAAATTAAGGGTGCGTTCCAAAACGATCTCAATTTACTCGGGGTAGAGTAAATGGTAGCTCACTATTGGTCGTTAGTAAGAAGCGCTTTCACCATTGGTTAGTTTTGTTAAACTATAGTTAATTTACACCAATTAGAAAGCTATCTTACGCTGTCTACTTGGCTTCACCTGGTTTTGGAACGCACTCTAAGTAAAAACTTCATAACTCCGCGTACTTACCTATAAAAAATAATCAAGTATTTAATTTTACTACTTAGATTCTTTTTTTATTTTTCTTATCTTTATGGTGTCTACGCTATGGTTACTCGCACGATTCTTGTTAGTTGCTGCGCAATTATTTTCTGTAAGTTTAATGTTATGGAATCACCCGCCGGCCTATTGCTAACTTTTTTTGACAGATGAAAGTGTTAATCACCGACTGAATTACATATTCATTGCCTTTTTAACACGACAAGTGCCACAATAGCGTGTCATGTAAAACAGTAATGGATATATAATTCACTCTGTGATTATCACCTGTTGTTGGTTTACTGAAGGATTGTTATTATTAAGCTATCGCATAGCTTCTATCGCGGGCCTTGAGCGCGGGGACCGAATCCAGAAATTCCGTAACGAAAAAACCTCACGCTCCCCACTCCGATGGGCAAGGAGGTGTGGCTTGAAGGCCGTGCATCGTCTAACGTCGTTTCAGTTCGGCAGTCTTCGACACGGCGTTGTGTGCGTGCGATTAGACGTATTGTACGACTCTACGAAACTCGCACGAATCGAGACGAGCTGCTCCGAAATCGGACGAATACATAAGCAGCTGTTTATGAGAAAGTATATAGGTGTATAGGTATTTATGTACAACAGTGAATAGCTGTACTTGTAAAATTTGTGTATAAGGGGTCATCCATAAATTACGTCACACGTTAAAGGGGGGGAGGGTATCACCAGAATGTGACATTGTGTGACATGGGGCAGGGGGGGAGGGGGGGGGGGGGGGGGTTCAAAAGCTTTGTGACGTTACATGTTAAAATTTAAAGTACTAAAACGCGAAATTTATATGTGAATAAAAAAATCTAAAAATTTTCAAACTCGATCTATATTTTTAATACTTTAGCACTCTCGCTATGAGATTAATTCTCTTGCAATAACAATCAACTTCTAGAGCGGCGTTGTAATGCAAGTTAGACACAAAATTCACGAGAGTTCTGTAGGCCTATTCGCTAACTTTTTTTGACAGTTGAAAGTGATGATCACCGAGTGAATTACATATCCATTGCTGTTTTTACACGACAAGTACCATAAGAGCGTGTCATGTAAAACAGCAATGTATATGTAATTCACTCAGTGATGATCACTTTCAACTGTCAAAAAAAGTTAGCGAATAGGCCTACTGGTAAGGGTTTGAGTAGGTTTAAGAAAAAAATAAAGAAAAAATTAAAATAACTGTTTTCTTTTGATTATTTCAAAATACATGCATAAAATTAAAAAATGTGTGACGTCACATCAGGGGGGAGGGGTTCTAAAAATGTGACAACCTGTGACAAGGACGGGGGGAGGGGTTAAAAAGTCCTAAAATTCGTGTGACGTAATTTATGGATGGCCCCTAAAGTGTTTTGAATATGAATGTTAATTATTTCAGTTAATTATTTCAATTATAAAATTAATATCAAAGAAAAAGAAATACTGCATGAATAAAATAAATAAATAAAATTATAATTGCATAAGTCGATACAAAATGCTATGCAATAGCTTTACCGCGGCAGTCCCCGAGTGCCACACGTCTATTTTTTGGGTTTGGTGCCTCTTTTATATGTAGGCGACAGGCTGGCAACCTGCCACTATTTGGTGGCACTGCATGCCCAATAATGCTCGATGCGGCTTCTTAATGTTAAACGTTAACAAAGTCTCTACTCAACCCCTCTTGGGACGCGAGCTTGATCGTTGTTTGTATGTAATAGGGACGCTGTGTTAAATGCCAGAGCACTACCAGCTTGCAAGCCCATACGTTAATTAGGCTGGTCGCCTACATGTTCAAGGAGCGAGTTGACTAAAAAGGAAAGGAAAACACAAATGCCCCGAGGGGTCGCGTGTTCGCGCTCTCGGCCGTGAAGGGCCTTTCGATCAAGGGAGTTGTTGTTTTTTATACCACTAGCACGGTAGGCAAGTATACAGCCTGCCTGATGGCAAGGAGTTGCCTAGATAGAGAGGTACTGTAATGACCTATTTGGTTGTAGGAACTTTATGGTAGTTTTTATGATTAATGTGTTTAAAAAAGGTATATGACATTTTGATTGACGGAAAGATTTATTAAACTAAGTTACAATAGGATTTTTTTATAGGAGCCAACAAAATGTATTTTGTTTTATTATAAATTATATAAAAGTTACCTGAGAATAAAAGTAAAATAAGCGAGAAAGAGTTTTTTTTTTTTGTAATTCGATCCTAACAGTACCTTCAGAAACTAAAAGTCACTCAAAAAAAGGTCATCCAAAAAAAACACTTTCGACTAAATAAGAGAACTATTCATATTATGTCAAATGAAGAATATTTTCTTTTGTTATATATAGTTTTTCATTTCTCTAAAAGATCAATAATGGTGCCGATTCCGTTGGCACAAACTAGACTAAACTTAACTAAAATTAGGTTTAGTGCTGTCAGATTGCGATTCCTATTCTGTAACGGACTAAAATGACAGAAATAAACTTAATTTTAATCTGACAGGATTAAAGTTGATTTAGTTACTCAATTTAGCTATTTGCTATTCTGTTGTCTAAGTTTTATGTCAAAATATCTCTAAATTTAGAAATGTCAAGCTAAATTTAGACGACGTGTAAATTGATGTCGATTAAAATTAGTTTTTGAGAACACATGAATAGTTCATCACCAACTTTGACGCCGCCGTGGTGGAGAGGTCAGTAACGCTGCCTACACATCGGGCGGTTCGGGTTCGAGTCCTTGTAGAGGCAAATGTTAGTGTGATGAACACGAGCATTTGTTCATGAGTCATGGTTGTTTATATATTTATTTAAGTTTATTTATAAAAAATATCTAGATTATTAAGTATGTATATTGGTCCGTTATCTAGTAGGTATCCATAACACAAGTTCTTAACGATACTTAATTTGGGCTAGATAATTGGTGTGAGCGTAGAAATATATTATTATTATTATCTGTGTTCATCACGCATAATCAGAGAATCAGCTCTAGTGGGATTAATTAGATTTCGAAAATAAGTAGTAGGGTAGCCGTATGAATGATGGAGAATTTTGTATCAGCAGGTTTGATAAGTTCCGCAGAGAGGTATATGTAGGTAGACGGGCTTTTTTATAAGTAGAAAAACTATCCACGTTTTTTTGATTGTTTTCCCTATCATGGGATGGAAAAGGGATATAGCCCATACAGCCATATCTTCAAGCGAGAAAGAAACATTTGATAACACGATGCAAAGCATTACCGAGGGCCTCGACAACATGCATTTCGACACTCGCTCTCGCTATCGCTAAATCAAAAAATGTATGAGATTGACATGAGCGAATTGAGCGATTGAAAAGTCACTTCGATTGCCTATGTCAATCCCATCCATTTTTTGATTTAGCAAGAGCGAATGTGGAAATGCATGTTGTCTAGGCCCTCTGGACCGTCCGGAAGCCTCCTCGTGGCGGACCATGGTAACGTGGTGGGGAAACTTTCTCGGCGGGTGTGTGGCTTTTGATGTCAAGTGTGTCCCCTTGATATTCAAAGTCACATGCACAAAAATCTATATTTTGATGTCAGTATTTTCCGCTAAACACTTCCAAAGTTTTAATTCAAATATATTAGAAAAAAAAATTATAATAATAGTTTTTATGCTTTCGTTTAACTCACATACGTTGGTTAATAACTTTAACTACTTTCAAATTAATTTTAAAAAGTTAATTATTATAAATTTTCTTAAAACTACCCCTTTCATTCATTCTCCATTCGTTCTTTATTTTTATCAATCTACTAAACGGGTAACACTGTTCAATTCAACTAAGACGCGCTAGTCCTGTCAAAAAAGAAAGATTAAATTAGGTTAGATGTGACAACAGAATAGCAAATGATTAAAACTAAATTAAAATTAGATTTGTTTTAGGTTAGTTTAGTTTAGAGAGTGGCACAACAGAATTGGCACCAATGTCATGTAACATGGCTGACTGAAAAAGCAGTATTTAGTAAAAGAAAAGCGCGGCAAAATGTCAAACTCGTAGCTGCGTTCAGAAACTAACATAATATACCATTACAATAATATTAAACTTTCTTGCAGTTCTTCAGATGTTTGGTCTAGGCGAAGGCTCGGCGCCAGACCCTACAATGGGTGCCCAGCGGAGGTCGTTCACCTTACCCAAGAAGTCCCTACGACAGATTTTACCTGGCATTGGGGATAAACCCCGCCTCGTTCAATTTAAGCATCCCTCATCGCTTCTTAGAGCATAAATAAAGATTTTTTGCACTGACTGTCTTTGTTGCCTATACATGCATGTTAAATTTTGGTCACCCATCCAAGCACCGACCGCGCACTTAGTTGCTTAACTTTCGTGATCGACGACTCAAAAGTTGATAGAAACCTTATATTTTGATGTCATATACTTATGTTAAATTTGGTTGTAATAAGTTAAGGCATACTCAATAGGGTGGGTCACTCTAGTATGGAAAAAAATAAAAGTTGATGAATCAAATTCTAATAGTAATATTATGTTGTAGTGTACCTTAAAAAGTAGTTTTAACTGGTTAAATAAACAAACATTTTCAGCCCGCGCATGCGCTTCAATTATACGTTTTTGAAAAAACCATGTTTTACTAAATACCATAGTTTTTTATTAAAAAATTACTTAAAATTACTTGAAACACCACAATCACTTAGTGAAAGACATATATTAACGTTTAAAATAAAAAAACCTAAACAAATACACTGAAAAGTTATCAAAAAAATTATTTGTATTTATACAAAAAATCCCGCCTACTATCGAATTTCTTCATAACTTTCCTGGAATCCTCTTTTAATAAACAACACAGTTTATGTAACAACAGTAACGTGTATTTTAATGGATACTAATAAAACATTAAAGTATACCCAACGTCAAAGTGTAACTTAAGGTGTAAAAGTGGGTACATGAACTTTTTTTTCAAAACTTCAACGGCGTTGCGCGGGCTGTTCCACTTAAAATAACTGAATAATATTTTAAAGAGTTTATAATGATACCTAACTTCAACATATTTTCGCTATTAGAAATCGATTACTTAAAAAAATTTTTTTGACCCACCCTAATACTCAAGTTATCGTGCTAACCCACAGACATAATTCCAAAAACGGTATTTTTGGACTCAGGGAGGTCCAAAATGTGTAAATCCGTCTTAAACTCGAGGTCGAATTTTTTGACGATTACAAGACTTCCTCTATACTTACTACCTACGAGAAAGTAACAGTGTGACATTTTAAGTAGATTTTTTAAGCAAAATTTTTATTTTTCCTTTAATTTTTATCTTCCCGCCGCCCGCGATTTATTTTCAGTGCATATTTTCTACTTTTAAAAATATTTACGCGTTTGTTAACGCAAAAATTATTCTTTAATTAACAAAACTCAGTTTGAAACGACTCTTGTTTAGCGAATTATACCTAATAGGTTGTTAGTTCGACCAATTATTTTTTATGTAGATTGTCTCTAACAAGAAAACCAATTAGATTTCTTTAGGTCGAGCTCAGTCGGTTCACGCCCACTGATAGCTCCAATGGAACACAAAAAATTGTTATTAGGAACATGTGTTGTGAGTTCCACTTCTTTATTCTTCTTTACTGCTAATTCTTCTCTTTCAGTCAAATCTACGAGTTACGAAATATTTGTGACATGTGTAGTGTTGTTTTGCTGTCGGTGAGTAAGGTTACCAGTGCTTCACAGGGTAGGGAAGGGGATTCTTATTCTTATGCAAGGGTCTGAGGCCGTGTCTCAAAGCACTTCGACCCTATGGGATCTTTTGTGCTTCCGCTTTCCTTATCACCCATCCCCGCCAACATCGAAAACATTTTGTATGAGTTTCACGATGTTGGCGGGAGTAAGGTCTATAAAGTCCTCTGGTTTAGGGTAACCTAAACCCAGGACCTTTAGTCGCCTATTGGCTAGTGCATCGCAGTCACATAGTATGTGCTCCATGCTTTCTTCCTCCTCACCACCCATTCTACAGATGGGGTCTTCAGCTTTGCCTATTGGAGTTTACTCCTTAAGAATCGATTTGCATATATAAGAGGCCCGGTATGAGAAAAATGTGAGAAGTAAAATCTATCGATGAATGACCTCGAATGACCTCGTTACGTTTTTTATTTCGCCGCGACGATTCCAGCGTCCGTGGCCGAACGGTCAATATCGCCGGTATTCACGCTGCGGGGCACGGTTCGACCCCGCGAGAAATTGCTTCAAAATTGAATGTTGTTTTTTCTGTTTTCTTCGATTTGAGGAATCTGGAGAAGATCACGGTAACACAAAAACGATGATAGGGCGAAGCCCCGAGACAATTCACAAATTTAAATATATTTTTTTTTAATAATATTTCACGGTGGGTGGGATTGAACACCGGCTTGTTGGTTTGCCGTTGTTGCCGGTCTGTCCGTAGAACCGCTTGGCCACGGGCACTTATTTCAAAATTGACGAAATAGGCGGACTATATCTACACACGACATACACGCATCCGATATTTAATTTTTTTAAATATTTCATGATAACCGACTAATAATTGTATAAATTATTACTTAGATAGGCAGTAGTCGATTTAACACAAAATAAATAAAAGTAGATAGAAAGTATGTAAACATCAATATTTTTATTTCTTGATTATTGATCTTGATTATTTATTTTAAAATATTTCATAATTATAATGATAATAGAAAAAAATAACATGTGTTAGTTTATAAAAAATAAGTGAAATAAATAAATAAATATAGCTAGAATTTATAACGGTCTAAGGTAATCATCAATATATGTTAAAAGCACCCTCTGTTGTCATAGAAGAGATAAAATAGTTACTAAATAGTTCGGGGCCAAGGAGCTTATATTACCTATAGAATGGAGTCATTAGTCAAATGAAAAAAGTGAGGGCAAAAATTTTGACAACCCTTGACATTTCTTGACATTCCTAGAGAGGCTCTGTCTCTTTCTAGTAGGGTGCCTATAGCAGAAAAAATAATTACGGACAATCTTGGACTTCGTTAAGTTAATAAAATTAATTAGTACTCAAAGTTTAAAATATTTTTGAGTTTACCATGACAAAGAATTAACATTCATAATAATTAGTTTTAATCTTCCATACAACTGTCTGTTACTATAAGTAAATTTACACTTAACATTGGCGAAATATAAAAATGAAAAAGCTCTTATTAAATGGACTTTGCTGAGTACTTTTAAATCGTCAAAAGCCCTACCACCATTTCGGGACAAAATAATAATTATTATGCTGAGATGGAGCAGAAATGGCGAAAGACCCCGGCGAAGAACTCCACAGCTTACAATTTTGTAATGATTTCAAAACATCAATACAAGTCAATAAATAATTATCAATTTAATTTAAGTTACATTTTTACATGCGTATATTTTGGGTAGTTATTAAAAATAAATAAAGTAGTAGTAGTGGTAGTTTTATAAATTCTGTAACACACTAAGTTTATTCCTTAATAAAAACTTAATAAATCCTTAATAAAATCACAAGAACTGTTCTATTTTAAATCTAAACATAAATAACAATCTAAACATTCATATTACATATGTGACTCAAGAATTTATGTAAAACAGTTATATATACACACAATATTGATACTTAAAAGAACAAAATCCTTTATTATTATATGATACAGTGATATCCGCAGAATATAGTTACATATTCACATAGATACTTCTAAATTACAAAATATTGACCTAAAATATATTACTTTCATATCAATCGATGTTTCATAATACTTTATAATGATTGGCAAAATAATCGATTGTGTAAAACAACTAAGATAAAAGTTACAGCTAATTTTGTACAAGACAAACTCAAAATCGCTCTGCTATAAAAAAGAATTATGCAGATGTGACTTTATTCTATCATGAGACCAACAATTAAAAATATGAATACCGGTAAAAGATGTAAAAGAATCATTTGTACTCGTAACTCGATTAATACTGGTTAACGTATGACAAGGTATATAACTTTGTCATGTGTTAACCAGTATTAAAAAAATATGCATAAAACGATAAGGATTTCCTATGTAAAGTTGGTCGGTACGCAACGTATCACACCATATATTTGGAATAGCCCGTATTAACTTTTTTCGGTTTCAAAGAGTTTGTACCTCATTCTTACTTTAAATTGAACGCCCTACGTATATATATATCAACTTATTATTTTATAATAATTCTGGAAATCCTAGTCACCCTAGTCAATTTGTTTACACATATTTGAATAAGTAATTTATGTATGAAAATTAATTAAATTCAGATAGTATTAAAGCCGAGTATCAGAAATTACTTTCCCCTATGGAGTTTCGCCCAATAACGATAATCATATGGAATTACATGTGAAAAACCAATTTTACTTAGGTGAACAATAATATGCAATTATAACACTTACAAGTGAAATTTCAGACTGCATCCTGGATACCACTCACTTCTGCAACCACGAACTATACAGCGATGCACCATTTTGCACTATTTATAGTTATTAAAATGTAAAAAGCCGTACCAAAATCGCGAGTCGATATTTATGAATACGTCAATTACGACAATTTATGTCATGTTGAGATTTCGGTACATTGACACATGAAGTGAGTGCTGCCATTACATAAATCCTTTCATTTCCCATAAGTTATAGAAAGAATCACAATGATGATTTTCAAAATAAAATACAAACCTAAACATTAAAAGTAAATATATTATATTTATTTCTTTCATTGATAATAAATACTGATAATTGAATACAATATGTTAAGTTTTTAGCTACTTTTCTACTTTTGTTTTAGAAAGATGGCGAAATACTGGGGAAATCTTGTTTCTATGTAGTCGTGTTTAGAAAGAGATGACGACAATTTCTAGAAAGAGAAATGTGAAATTTGAAATGTCAAGTATTGTCAAAAATTTTGCCTTCACTATGTTACTTTGTCTAATGACTCCATTCTTTAGTATAAGCTCCTTGTTCGGGGCACACGGATGACAGCAGGTGCGCCATCTCACCTGAGGCTTTAGACAACATGCATTTCGACAATCGCTCTCGCTATCGCTAAGTAAAAAAATGTATGGGATTGACATAAGCAATCGAAAAGTGATCGATTGCTTATGTCAATCCCATACATTTTTTTACTTAGCGATAGCGAGAGCGATTGTCGAAATGCATGTTGTCTAAAGCCTCTGTCTCGTTGTACACAGGTGTCTTTTAGTGGCAAAGTGGCCAGCGAGAGCACCTATGAGGCAGCGGATTTGGGTCCTGCTGATTCTTCCCATTATTTTAAGGTAGCCTATGTGTGAGGATCCTAAAAATTTCTTTGAGTGTCAGTCGAGGAGTGGACAACCATTCCATGAGGTGCCTCTTTTGACAATACTCCTTTAGTGCCATTTTTATGGTACTTCTAGATAATCCTACAAAAGGCCATTGAGGTTTTGAGCATTTTCATTACCTTCAATCCCTACATGTCCCGGTACCCACACTAGTCTGACTAGGTTGTGTTTGCCTAGATTGTTTAGGGAAGTGGGGAAGGGGATTAAAGTTGGCAGCACGAGAGTGTCAGTATTGACTTGGTCGTGCTACGTAACGATCAAGAAAGCAAAGCAACCAAGTGCGAGTCGATACTCGGATGGGTGACCGGAAATTTTTCAACTCGTTTCCCGCCGTTCCTTAGAAGGCTCGTTTAGCTGGTGGTCCCGGGTTCTGTCAAAAGATAGCAGACGTTCCGAAGGAGGTTTGGTGTCAGAAGAATCTAAGGGTGTCAGGCAGGCACAGTGACGTACGTCACAATATACGGCTAAAACTTCGAGTTGTCGATAGTTACAACCACCAACCAGCGACCTGTTCGTACAAATGTTTTTTTTCTTTCAGCTTCTCCTAACAGCAACACTAGCAAGAGCTAGCAGTGATGTGTCTTCTTTTCAATTGGTGAGTTTCAAGAAAAAAGGTAAAACTGGACGCCACGCTGCCTATAAAATAGTGAAGACAACTTTTTTGACCCCGAGTAACCTTTGAATGTTTCCGTTTCCTACCTGTCTCTTTCTAACTCTCCCCACAAGTAATATGATGCCGTGCGTACGTATGACGTATTAGACGTTCACGTGACCTAGTGGTTAGAAAGAGACAAATGGATAATAAAAAGTTTCAAGGTCAATTTTTTTGTCTTCGCTTTTTGTACGAGATGTGGCTTCCAGCTCATGGTGAGTTTACAATTTGGCGTTCCATATCGCAACATAAACCCACCAAAAAATGTTATTTTCATAAAAAAATCTATTATGTTTTCCAGCTAGCCCGCCTGTCATTTCCAACCGTGGAAACAGTAAGTAACATTACTTTCTTCTAAACTTCATAAAGCTTGAGGCGGGCCCGGCGATATATTTGCGTCACTGCGACCTATGTGACTAGCCTCCAAGTAACTTCTATTTAGGCCTAAACCGCGGATTATAGAAAAAAAATGTGGCGCGGACGTATGGCGGTGAATTATAAACCTAATAATGTAGCATAGTGCCGCGCCATCAAGTGGCGTGACTGTTAGTAATACTGGCCATTATAGTATTCTACTATGTTTTAGTTTTAATCTAAGAACTGTGCCTTATGTCTTGTTTGTCAATAAAAAAAACCAACTGTCTAAGGATGAACAACTTTTATTCCTAAATCTTAATATTTTATCAGGTTATGGGCCCAGGCTCCAGATTTTTCATTGTGCTGCGATAAATGTAAATATTAAATAATATAGGATAGTGTTGTGTTGTGTTTGTTACCAAGATGCAGTCGCCAACGTTCAGTAAGTTGATCGGCCAAGCAAATTATGGTACTTGGTCGTTTGCTATGCAAATGTATCTGACGGAGTGCGATCTTTTAGACTGTATTACGATGGAGACAGTCTCTGAGGACGACAGGAAACGTGACGCTAAGACACGTTCCAAAATCTGCTTAATGTGTTCCGAGAGCGTTTATCCTTTAATTATGAACGCTGTAACCGCAAAAGAAACATGGGAATGCTTACAAAATGCATATGCCGATAGTGGCTTAACCCGTAGACTTGGTCTTTTACGGAAGTTGTTCCGGATAAAATTGAACGACTTTCCTACTATGGAGGCTTATTGTAGCGAGATTCAAGGGACACAACAGGCGTTGATTGCTATCAAAGCAGGTCTCGACGATGAATTCATTGGTATCATAATGCTGGCTGGACTGCCGGACGAGTACAATCCGTTAGTGATGGCCCTCGAGCATTCAGGTAATCGGATATCGACGAATACTGTCATGGCTGCTTTACTGAAAGAGGATCAGCGTAAGCAAGGACGTGAAGCAAGTGGCGTCGATACAGTAATGAATGTCAGTTCAAGTGGTAGTGGTAAATACAAAAAGGATATTGTTTGTCACTATTGTAAAAAGAAAGGTCATTTTAAATGGCAATGTAAGTTATTTAAGTCCTCTAAAAATAAAACCCAAATGGGTAATGTAGCTAGCGTGGCAACTGATTCGAATGTAGTTGTTACTTGTTTACAAGCTAGTAGCTATGAAGGATGGGTAATCGATTCCGGTGCAACTGCTCACATGACATATAGAAAGGATATGTTGAGTAATGTAAGTGATAATGTAGATGGTGTTACAACGGCTAACAATTGTAAGCTAGTTTCTAAATTACGAGGCAATGCCAATATAAGGGCACGTAATAATGGTGACATCGTCAATGTGACAGTTGAAGATGTTATGCATTTACCGGATTTGATTACAAACCTGTTATCTGTTAGAAAGATAACTGAGCATAACAAGATAGTTGTTTTTGATAATAAATATTGTAAAGTTTATGACCATAAATCTGTAAATATTAATGCTAAACCTTTATTTATAGGAACTTTGAGAAATGGTTTGTATGTTGTTGATACGGCGGATCATAAGGCAATGCCTGTTGCGGATAACATTGATCACGTAGCTAATGCTTCTAATTTATGGCATAGAAGGCTAGGTCACTTGTCTCGTGCGCAAATGATTAAGTTGAAACCTTTGGTATCAGGTTTTACTTATACAGGTAATAGCTATGAGGTGACGCCTTGTACCTACAGCTTGTTGTAAAGGTAAGCAGTGTGTACAAAAGTTTCCTAGAAACAAAGTAAACAGAGCTACTGAATTATTAGGTTTAGTTCATATGGATTTAGCAGGCCCGATGGAGGTTCCATCATGGGGAGGCGCAAAATATGCATTGGTTCTCGTGGATGATTTCAGTCGCAAGGTATTTTCTTATTTATTGAAGTCAAAAGAAGAAGTTTTTGATAAGTTTATGATTTATAGAGAAATTGTTGAAAATCAGCTTAGTAAGAAAATAAAAATTATTCGAAGCGACAACGGGACTGAATTTGTCAACAAAAAATTCCAAAATGAATTTAAGAAGAAAGGTACCCTTCACCAAACAAGTTGTGCTTATACTCCTCAACAGAATGGAGTTGCGGAGCGAACTATAAGAACTTTAACAGAAAAGGCCAGGTGCATGTTGCAGGATGCAGGTCTTAATAAGAAATGGTGGGGAGAAGCATGGTTGACAGCTGTATATCTAAAAAATAGATGTCCCACTATGGCCCTTTCAGGTAAAGTACCAGAGGAGGCTTGATCTGGTAAGAAGGTAGATGTTTCTCACCTTAAAATATTTGGGAGTAAAGCTGAGGTTTTAGTTAAAAACTACAAGAAGAAGTTTGACCCTAGGTCAACAACTATGACTATGGTAGGGTATGGTGAGACTCAAAAAGGGTATAGATTGGCTGATAATATTAACAATCCAAAGCGAGTAATTGTTGCTCGGGATGTTGCATTTATGGAAGGTCAATTTGATAATGATAATAGGACTTCTATAGAAAGGAGTGTTAAGGTCAAAGAAGTTCCTTTGCAGCTTGAATGTCAAGTTGAAAGTCGTCAGAGCTCGTCAAATTCCAACACCGAAGGAGAGATATTAAGTAATGAGATTCCAGATATGGTGTCAGAACGCGAGGAGGACGAGTTTGAACGCGGGGAGGACGAGTTTCATGATTCGGAAGAATTTCAGAATGTGTCTGGAGTTCGAAATGAGGAATGGCATGTGGCTGCCATAGAGAGTGAACAGGAAGTGTCTTCAAACCCTGTTGAAGAAGTGGGGGTAAGGAGATCGCAGAGAGTGAGAAAGAAAAGCTAACTGCTTATGCTGATGCAGTTTGGGACAACAACGGGGCAACAACTATGATGGAAAGTCGTTTACAGGTTACTGTATTGTGTATGCAGGTGCTACTATTAGTTGGCAGGCGCGTAAGCAGCAGTGTGTAGCCCTTAGTACTACTGAAGCTGAATACATTGCCTTATGTGAAGCTTCTAAAGAGATTGTTTTTATAAAAGGTTTATTTAATGAGCTTTGTGGCGTTGATGATAGTGTCACAAATCCTGTCTCAGTCGAAGATGCGCTTGAACGATCGGATAAAGATCTTTGGCATAAAGCGATGAAGGAGGAATATGACTCGCTTATTCAAAATGCCACTTGGGAGTTAGTTGACAGACCACCAGATGGAAATGTTGTCAAATGCAAATGGGTATTTAACTTGAAACGTGGAGCAGACGGTTCTATTCAAAGGCATAAAGCACGTCTTGTTGCCAAAGGCTATTCACAAGTTTATGGTCTAGACTATTTCGAGACATTTGCGCCCGTAGTACGGTTGTCATCGATTCGTCTTTTATTAGGCTTGGCTGCTGAAATGGATCTGGAGGTACATCATGTTGATGTTACTACAGCCTTTTTGAATGGCGAATTAAATGAGGAAATTTATATGGAACAGCCAGATAAATTTGTCAAGAAGGGACAAGAGAGGAAGGTTTGTAAGCTTAAGAAAGCCATTTATGGGCTTAAGCAAGCAGCCCGCTGCTGGAATGAAAAAATACATACCTACCTTGTAGATATTGGTTTTTCGGCTTCCAAGTATGACAACTGTGTATATATAAAGAAATTTGCTAAGAAATTTATAGCTGTAGGATTATACGTAGATGATTTTTATATTTTTGCTAATGATTTGAATGAGGTTAAAGACCTGAAGAATAAAATAGGCAAAAAGTTTAAAATTAAAGATCTCGGTGAAGCAAGAGATTGTCTCGGGATGCTTATTGGAAGAAACCGAGAGAAGGGTGAAGTCTACATTAGTCAACAAGGTTATATTAAGAAGATTTTAGAGAAAACAGGAATGTTAGAATGCAAACCTGTTGCAACTCCGTTGGAATATAATCTGAAGTTGGAGAAAGTAGAAAATCATAAGAGCGATGAAGAAACTGATGTTGGTTACCAGGAGCTAGTGGGTTCTCTTATGTATTTGGCTACCTGCACAAGACCCGATATAGCGATGAGCTTTGTGGCGTTGATGATAGTGTCACACTTTTTAGTGATAGCCAGAGCGCTAGTAAATTAGTGTATAGCCCTGCCGTACGTAAGCGCTCTAAGCATATCAATATAAAATATCATTATGTGAGAGACTTAGTGAACAATAAGCATATTAATGTAAAGTTTTGTGCGACCGAAGTGATGCCAGCTGATATGTTCACTAAATCTACTACTGGGGTGAAGTTAGCATATTGTTCTAAGAGCATAGGGCTTCAGGGTTCGTAGATTAAGTGGGGGTGTTAGTAATACTGGCCATTATAGTATTCTACTATGTTTTAGTTTTAATCTAAGAACTGTGCCTTATGTCTTGTTTGTCAATAAAAAAAACCAACTGTCTAAGGATGAACAACTTTTATTCCTAAATCTTAATATTTTATCAGTGACGTGTCTCCTGGAGGTGCGGGCGCAATTCTCTGTACAACTCTATACTACGTATAATGAGGTTTATATTGTGTTTCTTTGGCTATCCGCCACTGCCACACATCCGCACCACGTCGCTTCTGTATCAAAGACTACCTATATAACCCTGTGCTTCTGTATAAACGCACCTTACATCTAAGTAGATACCTACTTCTTTAGCAGAGCACTGTTTAAAAATAATAAGATATTAAAGAGATTTATAGTAAGAAGTTTACTGTTACTATCAGAAACCGTACAACATGCCGAGTACAAAGGAGATCGACCCGCGCCACAGCTACGCCAGCGAGAAGTTCGAGAAGCTGCAAGACTACCATCAGTATACCACCAGCAGGATCAAGGAACCACACAACCCGGTAAGTGGATAAGCAAGCTAGCCAAGAAATTAGTAGGTAAAACTGGAGGTCACACAACCAATAAAAAAGTGAAGACAACCTTTTTGACCCCAAGTTAACCTTTGAATCTATCCGTTTCCTACCTGTCTCTTTCTAACTCTCCTCACAAGTAGTATGATGACGTACGTACATATGAAGTAGTAGACGGTCACGTGACACGTGCTCTAGTAGTTAGAAAGAGACAAATAGGAAATATGAAGTTTCAAGGTAAAATTTTTTGTCTTCAAGTTTTGTTCGAGTTATGGCTTCCAGTTTATAAATTTCTTGAAGCTAGGCTTTCTCAACAAATTTATATTTTAAGGCTGTTTTACTCAGGCTTGCGTATTACCTGATGATGAGTGGTGACTAAGCTGGAGGGAGAAGCAAGCTTTCCTTGCCGTGCTACTAGCACCCAACAAAAGGTCACAGTGTCAACTCGTGAAAGGAACGTAACGGTATCGCATCTTTTTCCTACGTAACGGCTACGCTACGTAACGTCAGCGTATCGCCTCTTTTTCCTACGTCACAGCTACGCTACGTAACGTAAGCGTATCGCCTCTTTTTCCTACGTAACGTGAGCGTATCGCCTCATTTTCCTAAGTAACGGCTACGCTACGTAACGTAAGGGTATCGCTTCTTTTTCCTACGTCACAGCTACGCTACGTAACGTAAGCGTATCGCCTCTTTTTCTGTCGTAACGGCTACGCTACGTAACGTAAGCGTATCGCCTCTTTTTCCTACGTCACAGCTACGCTACGTAACGTAAGCTTATCGCCTCTTTCATACGGAACGGCTACGCTACGTAACGTAAGCCTCTTTTTCCTACGTAACGTAACTGTGTCGCCTCTTCCTACATAACGGCTACGCTACGTAACGTAGGCATATCGCCTCTTTTTGCTACTTAACGGCTACACTACGTAGAGTAAGAGTATCGTCTCTTTTTCATAGAAATAAAAGCATGTAAAAAGAGGCGATTCAATTACGATTCCTTTCCGAATTGATATGTGTGTTACGACCTTACTCAATAAAATGCCACTTTAACAACTAAAAAATTAAAAAATATATTTAAACAATGATAAATTATGTAAAGGTTATTTTCGTGTAACTAGCACGCAGCTCATAATTCTCATAAAACACAAAAACATTGAATAAAATGCATGTTCGTCGGATAAATACGACACGAGCGGTACGTGCAAGTAAATGTTTGTCGCATTAATCCGACCGAAGCGGTAAATAGGTTACTTAAATACTGATGATATAAATATGAAATAAACATACTTAAATACAATATGCATAATAACAATGTGTAGGTATACATAGATGATTTAGTTAATGCATAGATTTCAATGTAACTGGCGGCGCGGTTCAATACTTAGCCGCGCCGCTCGTCGCTGTTTTCGAGTCAGTGTCCTAAGTTTACACATTCATCGTGACCTGTGTTAGTAATAGGGGTTTAAGTATGAAATTGCCGTTTTGAATAGAGAATTTAACGAAAATTATTTTTTCCATACAAACATATTTGCCATTTTTTAAGGAACCACAAATCTAAATTTTGTGTAATGTTGTGGATATGTTTAGACAACATTAAGCTATAGGATATTTTTATAATGGAGACGATCACCTCTTAGGACGAGCAGTTTTTGAAGATGTATTTCTAGTAAAAAAAATAAAAATAAGAATAAAATTTTATGCATAAATATATGTCCTTCTTATATATAGAAAAAGACTAATGGACATAGCTATTGTATTAATGGAATTATACACTAATGAATAATGAAGAAAAAATCGGCAATTTCATACTTTAACCCCTATTATTAAAATATTGTACTCAACAGTCCGAGCGTCGCGAGATCCTGGAAACGGCACAGAAGAAGCTGTTTTCGTTCATCGACACGCACATAAAGGATCTCAAGCGGCTGCTGTTCGCGACCGATATGGCGCTGATGTCTATGGTGCTGCTGAAACTGAACAAGAAGATGGACACCTCGGAAGCGAAAATACGGGCCACGCAAGCGAAGATACCTTTTGGTTTATACACCAGTCCAGGTGAATATTCTTCTAATTTTCCTACACTGCTCTCGATTTATTTGGTATCAGGGCAGTACTTGATATCGGCTACAGCCATATCAGCCTTATCAATGACACGGGGCCCCCGGGCTACAGAGGCCCCCAACGTGTGTAAGCAAAATATTAGTAAAATGTTATCCACAATATCACTTAATCTTATGCTTCACGGAAAAAAATCATTTAAGGGGCTTTAGACAACATGCACTTCGACAATCGCTCTCGCTATCGCTAAGTCAAAAAATGTATGGGATTGACATAAGCAATCGAAAAGTGACGTCATCAAAATAATCGAGTCGAAAATTGCTAGCCAAATGTCAGTTTTCGTTTCTACAGTAGAAACTCGATTAACCGGACTAATTGTTGTCGATAGGCATTCGGATAATCGAAAATCCGGATAATCGAATGTATGGAGAATAATGTTGTGTTTATTAAAAATAACAAATATATATCAAATATTTATAAACATATTTTCTTAGATTACATACTGTAATACAAAACTACTGCAGCAATAATCATGAAATAAAATATTTAGGTAGGTACGCATTTACGAATAATTTGTTTACAATATGTATTTAGTAATTTGCATTTGGTAATCATATAATAAGTAGGTACTAATAAGTTTAATTTGATTTAAAATATTTGGTAATTGTCATTTAACGTAAGCAACTTTTTCTCTTCATTGCTGCTATATCACGAATTCGTTTCAGCTGTAGTAAACTTACAGTATCACTCTCTGTTTGTTTTTCAAACCACTTGAGAGCTGTTTCTAGGGCATGAAATGCTACATCATGAGATGGTCCTGTATCATTTTCCACGTCTATATTTTCTTCTGTTTCATGCAAACGAACTAAAACAATAAGGAAACGCGCGGGACAGCGATCCCACACGGCGCGGGCGGGATATTCAAGTTCCGACACGTTCATGCTTGCATAAATTCGATTTGTAGGTACATATATATTGGTCGCGGTTGGTAGTCCGGATAATCGCGAATCCGTATAACTGAGGGCCGGATAAACGAGTTTCTACTGTATTGAACCGAAACGCAAGCAATAGAAGGCGTCGCTCGCTAACTTCCCATACAATGCGTAGCCAACATGCAGCTTTGAGACTCGAAACCGACAAACTAGCGTTTCGGTCGATCGCTTGGCTTTCGATCGCCGAGACCATGTAGAAAACGCTTGTGAAAAACGTTATTGATTAAAATATCAGCAAAAAAAATAGTTTTTATTATTTCATACGCTACGTAGGCGTAATATAGTGTTATTAAAGTTTGTAGAGGTGCATTCTGGGATATACTTTTATGGAAGGAAGGACAGAAAGTCAAAGCAATAGCCCTTAACACAGCTGGAGGATACAGTGGAAAAGATAAAGAAATTAAAGTGGAGATGGACGGAGCCCATACTTAGAAATAACATACAGAAGTGGACAAGAGATGTTACTGAATGGGGGACCCATTCAGGTATCAATGTAAGAGGAAAAAGGGCAGACAGAAGAGGAGATGGTCAGATGACATTAAGAGGGTAGCAGAGCCTTTGTGGTTATGGTTGGCCAAGAACAGATTAGATTAGTACCTATGGAAAAGGCTGGATGAGGCCTATGTGTCAGGAGGACACACCGAAAAATAAAAACAATAATCAAAATAGTGTTAATACTGTAATAAATTTAGATTATAATGTAAAACATTTTCGGTATTAAATGGGTTTGAAATTGAATAGTTGTATTTTTTAGTAAGAATATACATTATTTGTACACAGTGGTTGTATATTAAAGTTTATATGTAATAGTTATTCTCATGACCGTGTCATGCTGGCAGAGTAGAATAGCACCACCAACCCTATATCTATAAATAGGCGTCGTAGAAGGAAGCTAATGGATCAGATAAGGGGTATTGATCACCTTATATGCTGTCCACCAATCTGCATAGGGGCAAGTGTGGTGAACTACTGCCTAAACCTTCTCAGATAACAAGGAGAGGCCTGTGTCCAGTGAGTGTAATTAAAAAGGCTGTTATGTTATGATGATGAATTGTTTGCTTAGGTTATCATTTAAAAATACATTATCTTAATTTGTTGTGGGCTGCCCGTAACAATGAGTGTATCTCATGCACCCAAAACATATTTGAGACTAAAAACTATAGACTCTCTAATCTGTGAAACTAATAGAAAACTTTAATAAAATGCCTGATTGATTTATTATTTGGAGATAGATTTACATATTCCACATTTTGAACACTGGTGACAAAAGAAATGCCTATGGAACTTAACAACAATTTCACATTATTTTACAATCAAAACTATTTGTGTGCTTGTGAAAGTTTTCATGTTAGGGATTTATTTGTATGAAACAGGAGATCATTCGCCCCCTAAAAGAACAGACCTAAGGTATTTGTATGTACATTAGAAACTCGATTAACCGGACTAATTGTTGTCGATAGGCATTCGGATAATCGAAAATCCGGATAATCGAATGTATGGAGAATAATGTTGTGTTTATTAAAAATAACAAATATATATCAATGAAAATCAATGTTTATTAAGAAATTAACACTTATTTATGTATGTATAAACATATTTTCTTAGATTACATACTGTAATACAAAACTACTGCAGCATTAATCATGAAATAAAATATTTAGGTAGGTACGCATGTACGAATAATTTGTTTACAATATGTATTTGGTAATTTGCATTTGGTAATCATGTAATAAGTAGGTACTAATAAGTTTAATTTGATTTAAAATATTTGGTAATTGTCATTTGACGTAAGAAACTTTTTCTCTTCATTGCTGCTATATCACGCATTCGTTTCAGCTGTAGTAAACTTACAGTATCACTCTCTGTTTGTTTTTCAAACCACTTGAGAGCTGTTTCTAGGGCATGAAATGCTACATCATGAGATAGTCCTGTATCATTTTCCACGTCTATATTTTCTTCTGTTTCATGCAAACGAACTAAAACAATAACGAAACGCGCGGGGCAGCGATCCCACACGGCGCGGGCGGGATATGCAAGATCCGACACGTTCATGCTTGCATAAATTCGATTTGTAGGTACATATAAATTGGTCGCGGTTGGTAGTCCGGATAATCGCGAATCCGTATAACTGAGGGCCGGATAAACGAGTTTCTACTGTATGTACATAAATTTATTTGTTGATGTTTTTGTATGAACATTGTGAATGCGTGGTGTATAGCGTGAATCTATATCTTCCGGATGTAGATTTTTTGACTCGATAGTAAAAATTGTTTCAGAATGGATTTTGTGCAGTGAAACTGATGTTATATTGATGCACAAACATCCATGACGACGAGCTGTTAAGAAGAATCATTAAATAAAAGTTTTATAATGTTAATTTATTTAATTTTATGTAACTTTTAATTTTGAGCAACAGGAAACATTAATTAGATTTTCTGTTCCTCATTATTCAAAGTTTTATTCCTCCAGGATTGAAGATTCCTAGTTTTGATAAAATAAAACAATTACATTAATCTTTTATTTATTTTTTACATAAAGCTAACATGGTCAGCAAAGTTACTCGTTTTTTCATTTAAGTCTACAAATCCAACAATGTCATCCTTGCTTGTTGTATATGTCAGTTTCCAGGGCCATTTCAAAGAATAATACTGCTTACATATTTTTCCTGACCCAGTATTTCACCTGATGCAACTGTAGGTGTTACAGTAACTCATTAAATAATTATAATGGTAATTTGTCAATTGGTTTGCTGATGATCATCTGAAAAATAAAATAAGCATTTTAACTTTAGGTTGAAAATTACAGGATTTATTTTCCTAATAATTTATATACTAATTCTACACTAATTCACAGAAAATTGATTAAACCTTTTTATCTAGAGAGAAAAAGATAATCACTCAGAAATTCTGTATAACTAGACGTTAATTTGATGCTGTTGTGGTGGAGTGGTTAATTTAGATTGCTTACAGATTGCTTAGATTAATTAGGTAATGGCTTAGAATATTGGGTAACTTGATAAACCTAATAGAAAGTGCTGTGTGGAGCTTTCTGATTCAAGATGTAGGTACATACTGATTTTAAACTGCGATCAAGACCACATACAGAATGAAATAATCATAATTATTCCTGTCTTTTGAGAAATCTCATAAAATATTAAAAACACATAATACAAATACCAGAAACTTCTAGACAAGCTATCTTATGTGGTTTTTGCTCATAAGGTGCAAAAGAATGATCATGACGCTTTCTCGAGTAACTCTTATCACGGAATTGATCTGAAAATGAAATAAAAATATATCATTAAGAGACGTAGTCATCAAAGTCATCTTGGCTTAACTTTTGCAATGTACAAATTTAATTAAATTTGTAACTACACGTGCAAAATAATGGTTAATAAGAATAGATGTATTGTTAGATAGACAAATGTTAATAAAATATTACCTATTTCTGTGGGAACAGTTGATGGTATTCCTCAGTATTCAACAGTTCATGGTAAGATATCTCGAGTTTCAAAAATAAAGATGGACAAGCACCACTCTTCAATTTATCTCCATGACAATTTTTTTCTCAAAATGTTTATATAGGGCACGTAGGTAGATGCATGTTTTATGGTTTTTTCACTAGGAACTATAACCTAGGTATGTCTTTTCATAGAAAATAAAAATTATTCTATGAAATTGATGAAACTTATAGGTCCTGTTGTAAATTACTTCGGTCGGTACGCAACACTTGTGGTGTGGTACATTATTGTAAACCACCAAACCACCGATGGGACTCATAAGTAGATTCAAAGTGGCGAAAACGCCGAAAACTCTTCATGAAATAAATTTAATTTATTTAGGTTATGTTAGTTTGTCATTTTCAATTTTTGACATTTCTTCTCTCGCTAACTATAGACAAAAATTTTGAGTTATCGATACGACGCCTCGATTAAGCGATCGCTACGTTACTGTCACTTTGGCTTGGCTACCAAACGATAATCGCTATCGCTGAAGCGTTAGCGATTAGACAAACCGACTCGCTTGTAAGCGTGAGCATGTTGTCTAAAGGCCAAGGAGCTTATACTAAGAATGGAGTCATTAGTCAAAATAACAAAGTGAGGGCAAAAATTTTGACAATACTTGACATTTCAAATTTCACATTTCTCTTTCTAGAAATTGTCGTCATCTCTTTCTAAACACGACTACATAGAAACAAGATTTCCCCAGTATTTCGCCATCTTTCTAAAACAAAAGTAGAAAAGTAGCTAAAAACTTAACATATTGTATTCAATTATCAGTATTTATTATCAATGAAAGAAATAAATATAATATATTTACTTTTAATGTTTAGATTTGTATTTTATTATGAAAATCATCATTGTGATTCTTTCTATAACTTATGGGAAATGAAAGGATTTATGTAATGGCAGCACTTTCTTCATGTGTCAATGTCCCGAAATCTCAACATGACATAAATTGTCCTAATTACTGGCGAATGCTTGGGCCTTTTTAAATGTTTAGAATATATTCTTTTGCTGAAATTAAAAAAATCTGTTATTTTCACTGACTCGAAAAGTTCATTGCAGGCTCTGAATAAATTTCCCTTTAAAAGTAATATTCTTCATCCTTTGATTTTCGAGTGTAGAAAATTAATTCAAAATTGCATAAAGAATAATATGTATGTATGTTTTGCATGGATTCCTAGCCATCATAATATTTTCGGTAATGAAAAAGCTGACAAATTGGCCAAAGCTGCGGTTGATGATGGTGATATTTTCTACTACAAAAACTTTTGCTTTGATTTAATTGCTGTCCCAAAGATAGACTTCCGCGACTCTTGGATTGAAGATTGGCAGCACAGCAGCCAAATAAAGGGAACGTATTATAAACGAATTCAACCATATATCCCAGTTAAACCCTGGTTTTCTACTATGAAGCTTGGTAAACGGTGTTCATCGATTATTTCTCGTATGAGAATGGGCCACACTTGTTGTCCTGCTCATCTTGCTAAATTAAATATAGTGCCTACTAGCACGTGTGAGTGTGGAAATGATGAAGGCAATGTAAATCATCTTTTCTTTTCTTGTGCCTTATATGATAACTCCTCATTTGTAGAATCCCTAACTTCCATTAATGTCCCACTACCAACTTCCATAACAGATTTATTATATAGTAATGATATAAATATATATAATATTTTATGTAAGTTTATAAGTGAGAATAACATTAAAATTTAATACCCTTTCCTTATTTAATACTTTCCTGATCTTATTCCGTTCCTGATCCGATTAATAATATGTATCCGTTTCCTTACCTTTGTCTGTGGCTAATGCACAAACCGTGCAAGCTATAAAAAAAAAAAAAAAAAAAAAAAAAAATTGTCCTAATTGACGTATTCATAAATATCGACTCGCGATTTTGGTACGGCTTTTTACATTTTAATAACTATAAATAGTGCAAAATGGTGCATCGCTGTATAGTTCGTGGTTGCAGAAGTGAGTGATATCCAGGATGCAGTGTGAAATTTCACTTGTAAGTGTTATAATTGCATATTATTGTTCACCTAAGTAAAATTGGTTTTTCACATGTAATTCCAGATTATTAGCGTTATTTTGCAAAACTCCATAAGAGGGAGAAATTTCTGATACTCGTATTTAATCCTATCTTAGAATTTAATGAATTTTTGTACATAATTTACTTATTCAAATATTTGTAAACAAATGACTAGGGTGACTAGGATTTCCGGAATTATAAGGAAATAATATCCCTTTCTATCCATTCCTTTTATAAATGGCAATCAAAATTGATAGATTATTTTATTTAATTCTTTGAAATAACTATTACATAGATAAAATACATAAATAGTTTTACCCATTTTTAGTTCGAAATGTTTATTTACAAATAAAATATGTAATTTGTGTAATGTAAATTATTTTATTTGAGAAAAAGATAATGAGAGTATTGATTGGATTGTACTAGTGTAATAATGTTTATCATTCACATTTGCATGTACTAACATGCAACGCAGATACATTGCACACAGACAGACAGTATTAATAAAATTGTGGCTGCGCTCTTCTGCACTTGTAATCAAATAGCATATTAAAATCTATCAAATGATAGTTTTTAATATGCTATTTGATTACAAGTTAAAAGTGTACATAAATATTTATATACACTTTTAACTTGTATACATAAAATTTTCTTTTCTTTTTAGATTTCCGAAGCGACGGACCATATGGTTGTCTATTGTGTCTTTAAAAACAAAATTTTAATGAAGTTCGAAAATATGTAGCTTCCACTTTCAAGACACCGACACTTTCAAGGCAACTGCTTATGTCAAACTTCAAGCCCTTTTTTCAATAAAACCACTACTCAATCACTTTTCAAAGGCAACCCTTGAATTGGTTAGTAAAAATTTTCTTGATAATATAGGTACAGTTAATACAGAGAGCTAAAATGTTTGGGGAAATAATTTTAAGGGCATCAGGCATCATCAATTATTGAATATACAATGACTCAATTGAATTTTAACATTCTGTATAGTCACCAAAATGCCGTATGACGCAAAAATGAGAAACCAGGATTTCCCAAGTAATTAGTCTATTGTGACCAACACTTCATTTATCGATGTTTAGAGTAGGTTAAATAAAGCGTAAGAAATATACATTCGAATTAAGTTAATATAGTATGAATAATTTCTAATCTAGTCCGTTACACTTTTATCTTGATTATGCTATGCCCAAATGGGCACCATGATGTGCTGGTGTTGTTTGTGAACATCTGTTATTTACATTCATGAATGCAATAAATTATTTGATTTGATTTGAATTATATTTACAAGTTTTGTTTGCCTAATCTTCTTTTTATATACCGATAAATGTCGAATCGAAACCGACGAGTTGGGTCGATATTATTGCACGTAAGTGTAGATAACGGTCATTTTTTCAATATAAATTAATAGCTTTAGATATTTTTATAAATAAACTTAAATAAATATATAATAACCGTGACTCGCAAACAAATATTCGTGTTCGTCGCACAAATATTTGCACCAGGATTCAAACCCGAAAGGCTTCATGTGTAGGTAGCTATACTGACCACTCCACCATGACGGCGTCAAAAAGTTGTTTATATTGATGGCCTAAAACACCCCAAATATTACATATAATGCAGGCTGTAACATGTAGGGTACCATGTTTAAGTACCCTTCATGTTACAGCCTGTATTATACTAAAAACCAAGTGCTACTAAACTTACTTTTAGCCGATTTGTAGCCAGTAGCTGTTACTTATGTAACTAATTCACGGAAAGTTACTAGAGCTAACAATTTCTTCTGTTGTATAAAAAACCGCACTTCGGCTTTCAGCCGTAATATCTATCAATATAAAGAAAGTCTGGTAGTAAGTTGGTAAGTTGCGCATCATTACGGCCCTATTATCATTACTCAAGAACGGCTAGATCGGTATACCACACAATGTATTTTTATAGCATTGCTAACCGGAAAACCTTAAATGTATGCTTAGCACCTAAAAAAAAAGAATAATTTAATGTCTATGAGTTGACGTGACATGAGATTAGCTATATAATAAACTGTAACGTGCCTCTTAAAATCAAGAGTCACAGAAGCGATAAATCCTCGTATTTCGGTTGCTGATTTTTTTCCTGGGAGCCGAAAATAGATAACATTACCGTGCTAAAAGGCACTCAGGAAAAAAAGTTTAAAGTAATTTTTATGAATTTTAATTCTTTGTCACGGAAAACTCAAAACTCAAATTATTTTCAACTTGTGGTTTTATTAACGTAACGAAGTTCAAGTGTAACGTTACACATACATATTTTACCGACCTACATACATATTTTTTTTTTAATTAAATCAGATTACACTATTTATAAATATTACATAAATTAAGATATAAAGGAAGCTCATCTAATTGAAATATTTCTTTAGAGTTCGCCTCCTAAATTTATCAATAGGTTTTAGCGCTCCATATTAACGTTGATAAGCTACATTTTAGTGACCGTACGACTGTTGCGGGCAATCTCCGATAGATTGCGCCTGCGTCGCCGGGCAGTCTCGATCGAGTCAGGAATCGCAAACAAAGGCTTGGTGATTCGGTCTTGCGCTTGCGTGGTTCGCTAAGTAAATTGAGCACCGACAAGACCTACCTAATACTAATTAACTAATTTGATAATCGTGTGCAATAATAGTTATTTATTTAATGTGTTTAACCCCTAATTGGGGTCCAAGATTAGGCTAAGGTAGCCGCTGTCGCCTCAGCTATTTCACTTCCGCCCAGGGCTGGACTTAGAGTGAGCAGCAGTACAAGCCGCCCTAACTCGTCCCACCGAGCGACCCTCACCGAGAACATCTCCGGCTACCACCAGGGGAGTACACGCTATTGGGCATTATACCACCATTTAATAAATTGTTCTGCACGGATCTCTCGTGTCTCATTTAACTCCCGATATCTTAGGACCGTGGGAGCACGTGAGACCTTACCCGTGGCACAAGACTGTCCGTGATTAATTTATGCTACAGGCACCCTACTAGAAAGAGACAGGGCCTCTCTAGCAATGTCAAGAAATGTCAAGTGTTGTCAAAACTTTTGCCCTCACTTTGTTCATTTGTCTAATGACTCCATTCTATAGGTAAAATATAAGCTCCTTGTCTAAAGGCTCAGACTTGTCACCATTGTCTATAGAGGTCTATAGAGGCAGAAATTTTAGGAAAACTGTAATTGTCTTCATCTATCGATTTATTTGCCGGAAAAAAGACAAAAAAAAGGGTATATTTAATTTGAATTGTTTGGCTAGCTCAATTTCTAGGCGGAACTGATAATGATAACTTAAATATAATCAATAAATATTTATTTTAAAGCAAGCATTTTTGTTTCTTTTGGGAGAAATTTTAATCTTTACCGTTCATTTGGGTAAAGTTTGATACAGGGCCCCTCCAAGCCACGCTACGCTACTGTATAGGTCGGATTAATACGACACGAGCAATCAAACATTTGTCGGATTAATCCGACAGAAGCGGCAATGGGTTAATAATGACGTATGGAAGCGTAAGTGTAATTTTGTTACAGAGTTCAAATGCCTGGGCACGTCGTATTACATCGCGTCAGCCCACAACCAGGAAGACGCACAGATGATACTTTCCAGCGAGCGGAAGCCGCACTGTTATACATTCAGAGGTTCGTACAAAATTAAAGCTTCGTCAGATGATCTAAGAACCAAAATACAACATATTACGTTCTTTGACAAGTTTAATGGGTGTACTCACAGAGCAAATAAAAGAGGTTAGAAGTCGTAAGTAGGCGGGGAGCGCGCGCCGCTGGTTATGAGTAAACACTCATATTCAATCATTTTAGAAGAGGAAAAATATTTAAAAAATAAATCTAAAACACCGCCTTGTGCTATTTTAACATCAAGGAAGCAAAGTAAGACTCATAATCTTACTAATATACTGTTAAATTAAAAAAATATTATGTCAGCTGTGGCGACACTGGCTCTGGTATTAACATCGCTTGATACGACTTCTAACCTCTTTTATCTGTTCTGTGGGTGTACTAACTAACGCCGAAATATCGAACGCCAATTATATCGATGGTAGGTAAGTTTCGACAGTTGAAGTGGACCTAATTATATTTATTAAAATAAAAGGCACAATAGAGATGAATCCTCCTACAATAAGTCATAAGGACACTTGTATTTTCCGAGAGTGGGTGCTTGACCTGGTGATCTGTAATACAGGCACATACCTATATCAGACACCAACTCCTACATTATCGAAAATTTATATATACTCGTAATATGTTACTACTTTGATGTGAGGCGAAATAAATTTTATTTATCATTAATTTAGGTACGAAGCGAACACTTATGCAACGTACCATACCACCAGAGACTGATTTACAGTTCAGGCAACCTTAGGCTAACATCACTCCCCAAGGGACCGGAATTTTTCCCACGCAAGTTAAATTGTAAATACGTTTCAGTGCAACCTCGAGACTTGTTGCGCCCTAGGTTCTAGTCTATTTAGCCTGTCGGTAAATGAGCATCAGTAACATAGTGTACCTTCTGTCGATGCAGTGACCCCTCGAAGGTAGTGCATGTCGAGAACAATTCAATCCTTCAACAGGAGCGTTCGCGTTCACCGGCTTCTACCACCGGCACTCGGAGACCACGTACGTGGGGCCGCACGCTGAGCAGTTCCAGGCGAAGGACCCCAGTCAGGGGCTGTACTGTCACTCCGACGACAACTGGAGCGATGCGCAGTGTCTTTACAAGTAACTATCCAAAGATATCAGCAAAATTTGTACCATAACATGTATGTAATTATTATATTAATATATACACAGACCCCACATTTGATCGACTTGAACGACGATGAAGGAAGAACTTGATAAAATCCGACTTGTCTGTAAAGGCCTGCGCAGACGACTTTGTCTGCGAAATTTTCTATCCGGCAAAATAGAAGCTTAGAACTAGAACGCATACGAGAGACTGCGAACAAAAAGTCTCCCAAACAACCGAGGGCATCAACAGACTTCAACTAAATTACAACACAACGTAATCTTAGAATGAAATGAAAACAATTTCATAGAACTTGCTTTACTAAACTTCGACAAACAAATGTTCGCACATGGAGTATGTTTAAGCCGCATAAATATCTTAGCGGATACTTTTAAAGGCCCTGTCCGCACAGCGATATTTCACCGCGCGTTTTTTTCTCGCAAAATTCTGTGACACATAGGATCTTATAGGACTATCCGCACATGCGGTAAAAAAATCGCGCGAAAAAATCTGTGGTTTGATGCAAATTGAACGCGATATTATTTCCGCGCGAATATTTTATCGCTGTGCGGACAGGGCCTAATGCTTCGGGAATTTTACGCATGTGTTAGATTTTACTTTGTTTTAAATCCAATATTCTTATTAAATTCAACATTCTTTAATTTTATAACGTTAGTTTACTTATTTACTTTAACCTTTTACTATGTTCAAATCCATACAAATAATAAATGTCTCAAATTAGAACAAATCAGTTAACAAGGTTCACTTCCTCTTTATCAGTTACAAAATGTAAGTAAAATAAATACATTTCCCAAATAATACAACTACCATAATTAAATGGATCAAAAATCATTCGAAAAGGGCTTAATATAAAAAATAAAAATGTGTGCGTGTACTAGTGTACACACGTAAGAAGTGAAACTTCTTTATGGCCTTACATAGACATGAATACAAAACAAGATGGCGCGTAACGGAAAAATGTGACGGTAAATTTTTTTCCAACGCCGATAAAGAAGTTTCACTTCAATAATTCAATAATATTATGACCTATAACCATACTTTCTTCACACATGCCTTAAGCATTCCACATTTTTGTCCAGGATCAACCCTCGCGAGGAGTTCCCGGAGTCTGTAGAGTACGAGCCCAAGGTGTCTTACTGGTGCGGCCCATACCGGTACTTCATCCCCGCCACCACGGACGTGCGATGTATCTTCAGTATATTTTCTATGAACTTCATATTCCGTTTTGGGTACGACGGCGTCACCTATAAAAGCTCGGATTTGTCTTTTGTAAGTATCTTTGCATTATATTTATATTTGGACTAGATGACCCGGTGTACTTCGTATCACCTATTCACGGAGTACTAAACGTCTTTGCACCTATCCTAACGACATTAAAACTCTTCCTTCGCTAAAATGGCGGAACGTCAAATGTTTGACAGGAAAGTAGGCAGAACAGTTTATATGGGAAAATGAAAATGTTGTTTTTACTATCTTCTCCATATTTTCTCACCTTTTAAACCTTCCCTGGACTACAACAAACATTTCAAGACCAAGATAAGATAAATCCGTTCAGCCGTTCTCGAGTTTTAGCGAGACTAACGAACAGCAATTCATTTTTATATATATAGATAGATAACGCGAATAAGCTGTTTTCACTCAAGTTAACCTTTTAAACACTTGGTTTGGTATCAAATGCCTGACTATCAATCGATCACTTCAACATCAAAACTACACTTTGAAATATAATAAATATAATGTATTGTAAGCAACTTTCGAATACGATATTTTTATTTTATGAATTATTTTGAAAAAAAAAACAGTAGAATGCATGTTTTTTTTTTCGGATAAACACGGAACGCAAATATTTGTCGGAAGAATCCGACAGAAGGTGAATAGGTTACAAAAAAATGTTCATTAAAAACACACACCGACAACTGAGACCACCAGCCGAAACCGGGCACTTGCATTAAGTACCTATACCATTTCATGGAGGAACTATTTTTTTATTTAGATGTACCAGAACGGGCAGGTGTTCTACACAGACGAGCCGTGGGCAGGAATGTCGTGCTGGAGCTGGGCATGCAAATGGAGGCACAATCAGAACATGCGATCCAACGAATTCTTCGTCAACTAAAATTATGTCTGCCAATAAAAGCTGCAGAAAATATATATAAGTTTCCTTAACCCTTTCACTGCCTCGGTAGGATTTCTACGACATTCGGTTTCTAGTCTATTCCTTTGTCGTGTTTATCCGACACGTATTTCTGACACTGCGATTCCATATCGGATGAATATACAGGGTGTAAAAGACATGAGCAGTCAAACGAGAACCATGTATTCTGCTCATCATCATAACATTTTTCTTCCTTTAGACTATACCAGGATCATATTTTTTTTGATTTTTTTATGATAACGTATTCTATACGTTATTTCTTAATTATTGTCCAAAGAAACATCATTTTTTTTAGTATTTCATAACAAAAAATGGCTTCAAAACGTTAGCGTTCAATGTAGCTCACTCGATGCGAACGGACACTAACGAACGGGGCCGCCGTCAAGCAAAAATATCGCGGTTTTGCGAGTTGCGTGCGAGTTGAGCCCTTTACATTGCGCGGTACAGTTTGCAATTTTTTGTAACACCAAAAAATGATAATCATTTCCCAGCAATATTTTTTTTGAAATATGTCTTATTTTGATGTATAGAATACGTGGTTTTCGTTTGACTGCTCATGTCTTTTACACCCAGTATAAAGGACTATATGAATAGCATTTCCGAGGATAGGTAGGAATAGGTACCATTTTAAATATTACATAACAAGTCAAAATACGTCAGTATATAATATTTTTAACCCTCGACGCAAAAAAGGGGTGTTATAACTTTGACCTGTCTGCGTATCTGTGTCTGTGTATCTGTCTGTAGCATCGTACCTCCTAAGTAAACGAATGGACCAATTTTGATGCGGTTTTTTTGTTTGAAAGCTGACTTGATCGAGATGGTTCTTAGCTATTAATTTATGTCGGGGGTTACATAACTTTTTTAATTATGTAGTTTTTTATCTCACGAATGGGAGTGAGCCATGCTTGCTACAATCAGTGATGGCTCCATCGCGTTGTGTAATAATAACACTGTACGAGTAAATTCGGTAGCTAAGACCAGGAGTTGTACTAAAAATAACTTTAATTCCTGAAAACTTACATCATTCTAAGAGAAAGGGAATTTATACTTTTGTTAGTACCCCTATTTCTGTACGATCGGCAACAGACTGGTTACCTGTCACTATTTTGAGGCACTGTATGGCCCATGATGCGAGATTTTTGGAGCCAAATGTTACCTACAACTCTGATAAACAATTTCTTCGTAAGGGCTGTTTGCGCAACTCGGCGAACTTTCGCCAATTTTTCGTAACTTGGGATAATAAGCGTAATTTTATGTATGTAGGTATTTGTGTACGTCACCGGACGCAGGCGGAGAAATATTCAAAAACATCGTCAAAACGTTTTTAAAGGCGAATAAATTGAAATAAAACAGCGTATTAAAATACTTACTTTTTACTAAGTATAACAATATTCAACATTTCCCATCAATATTCGTAACAACTTATATAAAAATATACACAAAATGCATTGTTAATATTTCATTGCATTGCACTAAACATTAAAAGAGTTAACTTTGTAAATCAGGAACTAAGATTGGGAGATTGTGCTTTCAGAACATGTCGCATACTCTCTGTATCAATGTCAGAAGTGCTTTCATTATACAAACAAGCGGTTAGTTAACTAACAATTAAAGTCTGAATATCAAGACTTTATGTAATAATTACTTTACTTTAGTTAATAATAGCCTACAATACATTGGCCAAATTAACTGCCTTTATTATATAGCAAACAATATTCAGGGCCACGATCGCGGTAAATAATTTCAAGATGAAGCGCGAGTGGAACACGAACGAAATTCAACTTTTTAATGTTTTCGTATTGCGGTGTTGATTTGACAGATGGTCCGAACGCATGTCGAACGCAGATGAAACACAAACGCTGTCAAAGTCACGTTTAGATTACATTTCAACGGACGCTACTTTTTCTCAAACGACGCACGAACGTTAACGGATTTTTGGTACTTTACTTAAAATTTTCTTATAAATAAATATGACGTATTTGGAGTTTTTAGAATGTTACTGTGCCGCGACTTTACCGCGATAAGGAATTTCACATTGAATGGAACTCAAATGGAACGCAAACGCAGCTGGAACACAAACGAAACGAAGATAATTATTTGTGTTTTATATTACCGTGATCGGGGCCCAGGTCACAATACATATTTTCCTATGTGAATGTTATTTTATTACATAACAATGATACAGCAAATGTGCAACATTTGAAAATAACTTATAAGTTCAATGATAATAGTATTTATTCATGAACCAGTGTCCGTTAAGTGCCTTCACTTACGTTAATAAACATACACCGCCACCACAGTCGGATATATACGACAAGCAACAGTGCTTTTAACAGTGTTTTAGTGGAAAAAAAAACGTAATAAGTTGCATTACGAGCTCAAATTTTATGAGAAACATGGTTTCGACTAGAGGCGCTAGTCATGTTTACCACAAACACAATTTGGGCTCTTAACACATTTAAAATATTACACAGGGTATTGTTCGCCGACGAAGGCAATATACGACAAACTTTATAGTAAAAAAAAAACAATTCTTTACCAATTAGTAATCCCTGCTTTATTCTCGTAAAAATAAGTAAACAATATTTTTTTTACAAAAAACATAAATCGGCGTATTGTAATGCAAGAGTATTATTCTTTTAGTAAATTTTTAGTATAAACTAAATGCACGAAGATTTAGTTCAGACTAAAAATTTTTGCTTTACCAAGTATGGTAACGCATTTAAGCAGTGGCGGCATATTTCATAATAAACGACGATTTTTTTTGCAACGCAACGCTATTGGTTAGTTCTGACCGCATCGCAATTGGTCAACTCAGTAAATAAAATCGTATAATTTTTTTATTGCACGGATCTACCCTCACACATAACTTACTTTATAATTACATTGTAAAACTATTTTTTAGAAAAAAAATATAACTATTATTTGGTAGTAATACACATGAGTGCAAGAAAACTGGTCATTAAAAAAATACTTGATTACAAAAATAATACGAAAAATCCAAAATAAGTAGATTATCATTAATATTTTATGTTTGTAATATGTATTATTATTATATGTAATATTTATTTTAAGTATATGTTTATGACGATTTTCAACCTAAGGCTATTCAATATAAAGTGCATAATCGATTGGGAAAATTTGACAGTTTGTGGTAACCCAACGTGCTGTTGTCTGTACTTACATATTAGTATGTATATATATGTAGCTTAATTTTTACCAACATTCACATAACGGTAATCAATTTCCGTACTGCCTATTAATAATTCTGTACCCAGCTTTCCGGTTGACTGGTAGAGAATGCCTTACAGCATTACGTCCGCCATTTGTATATTCTTTTGTGTACAATAAAGCTTAAATAAATAAATGATCCCAAGTAATAATAATAATATATTTCCACGCTCACACCAATTATCTAGCCCAAATTAAGTATCTTTAAGAATTTGTGGGTGTGTGTAGTATCCATAATACTAGATAATGGAAAAATTTAATATACATAATAGTATAGATATTTTTATAAATAAACTTAAATAAATACATAAACAACCATGTCTCGTGAACAATGTTCGTGTTCATCACACACAAACATTAGCTCCTACCAGGACTCGAACCCGGACCGCTTGGTGTGTAGGCAGCGTTCCTGACCACTCCACTACGACAGCGTCCAGATGTGGCAATAAGTGCCCAGATGTGGGATTGGTCTGTCTGCTATCCAAAACAGTCCATCTATTACTTCTTTTAAAACTAGACTAAATTAGTACTATTTACCACAAATCTCCGATAAATATTTAAGTAAAGCTGTAGGCATTATTTGTTATATCATATTATCTAAGTTTATATTATGCATGTGTGGCAGTGACTGAGAAGACATTAGCATGGATTTCTTTTAAAAATAAGTCGTATCATCATATTATTTATGTACACAAAAATCTTTTGCTGAACCAGGATGCTCAAACTCTAGAAAATAACGAATTTGGACCAAACTATTTTGCATGGAGAAATTTGAAATTTATTTTACAATTTAATTATTTGATAATACATAGCATAGTATTTATAACTATGTTAGCATGGATAGTGCTGCGTGGTATATGGTGCGATTTGACAACAGCTCAGTTGTTTGTTTTTAATAATTATGTGGCAACATTATAGTGTCCTATTTAGAACAATTTATATTAGCAGTTTTCCCGAACTACTGAGATGATTTTGAGTCCTCGTTGTTGGCTTTTGCGTTAGATTGTTTACTGTGGAATTGTGTAATGAGCAGGAATAGGTTTCATAGCATTTATTGCCCATTAGAAGGTATTTACAATCAAGAACTTAGTCTAAAGTTTTCGCCATATCAATCTTTTACTACCTCAATTGTTAATAACAACCTAACGCGTTGCTAGGTTACTCGCCTCGACTGTTCCGCGCAAGCGTGCAATACGTAGGGTTGGCGAGATGATATAGAGAGGCCTAGGGTTGTTACAAATGGTATTTTTGGGTTTGGTGCCCCTTCTATGTACGGTATCTGTAAACATCCGCGAGCGGATCATCATTCCTACAGATCTGTAAAAGTGTACTATAATCTGTCACTACCATATTTATGCTATTTCTACCTGTGAAACGTGTATAGGTACTCATCGCACCAGAAAATCATCATCCACACCGTGAACCAAACAACATTTATAACTAGGATGCTTGAACAGTTTCCTTGCAATCAAGTGTATCAATATTCTATTTGACAATAACAAAACGTCATCATTGTGCGTCTGACTAAACTGTACATAAAAATACATCACAAAATGCTTACATTTCATTAACTAAAGCTAAATGCATACGGAAGCAGAGGTCAGGTCAAGAATATGGATAGTGAAATAAATTAAAATGTATTAAAATGAAAGTATGTACACGTAAGAAAGTTTATAATATTATTAGCTGTCCCGGCCACGCGTTGCTGTGGTAATTTCATACTACTTACCCAAAACATTGTATCTGCAGTAAAAAAAATATGACTACTTATCAAGATAAAAACTATCCTATCCCTCAAGTTGGATCAAACTGTATACGATGTACAAATTTGATGAAAATCGGTTGAGTAGTTTAAGAGTCCATCGCGGGCAAACAACGTGACACGTAATTTATATATATTAAGATAAAGCTGAAGAGTTTGTTTGTTTGAACGCGCTAATCTCAGGAATTACTGGTTCAAATTGAATAAATGTTTTTGTGTTGGATAGTCCATTTATCTAAGAAGGCTATAGGCTACATAATAAAGGACATTAACGCGAGCGAAGCCGCGGGCGACCACTAGTGGATATATAAAAATGGTTTTGCCGCTAAACACCCATTTTTACCGACTTCAAAAAAGGAGCTTCTCAATTCGACTATTTTTTTTAAATTTACATTCTAATTAGGCGCGTAATAGACGATTCGCCATAGCTGACCATTTATGACGTCAATATCTTGGTTATTATTTTAAATTCGAAAAAGCAATGGGCTGTAATTTCCTTAAAAATTTTGTTTTACTGATCGAAATATTTCTATGACTTTACTATGAACTATGAGTATTAATATGACTATGCTAGCATGGGTTTATAAATATGTTATTTTCCTTCAACGCATCAGCAATAAATCAATACTAAATCAATACTAATGACCTAAAAAATCTGCTTCCGTTTGCAATAATTAATAATAACAAATTAATATAACAAAAATATACGCTTCGTTCATTGTTTCATATGTTACATAATTGACTGGTTACATTGAGCTAAACTAAATTATTAATATTGATTATTCCAGAAACCTCTACCATTTTTATCATGGTTTTTGTTTTGTCCACCTAGTTATAATTGTAACTAAGTAACAAATTAAGCTCCTTAATCATAAAAACAAGTTACTTTATTTGATGTTTACAAATTGTTTGTCCCTGTCACTCTGGCACGAGATGAATGAGACGAAACACTTTAACAAGGTTATAACTAAAATGGTTTATTGAGTGTTTACGAATAAGGCTGCAGTTGTATTGGTGTGTACAGACTAGTGGTATAACGAACGTCATTTTTAAGGATTCGAATTACGAATTTTCAGAATACGAAAAAAAAGTTTTTTAAATTTGGCGCCAATTATCAATGGCTTAGCGGCTCAAATTCGCGCGAGGCGCGTTCCGTTTGCATTTTGTTGTGTAGATGGTAAATAAATAATGACAATGATAAAGTAAAATGAAGATTGTTAATGTGGTAACGAGGTTAAGTTACTTTTTCTAGTAAAAAAAAAGATATAAATGTATTTTTTATCAACCTTATCGTCGGCAAAATATGCGAATATTCGTTAAATCACTAGTACAGACGATGACGAATCTATAAATAAATAAACATTTTAAACGCTTGGTTTGATATCGATTCTCGTATCCCTAGCGCCCGACTATAAACCAATAAAATAGAACTAACAACGAAATAATACTTTAATCAATGATAAATCATTTTAATGTATTGTAATCAATATTTTATATGATTACTTTATTTTATGAATTATTCTGGTGTAGCAAGCAGTTCATAGAACACAAAAACATTAAATGCAAATGCATATTCTTTGTCGGATAAAAACGACACGGACTATACGGGCACACAAACAATTGTCGGATTAATCCGACTGAAGCGTAAATAAATTAATGAATATTACTGGCCTTTACAGATTGCTGGATATTTTAAGGAAAGTAGATTCGTAGTAACTTTACATTACCTTTGCGGGAGATTTGCGCGTAGATTTGTGACGAAAAATGTCTGGTGGAGATTTCGGGAGTAATTTTTCATCTAATGATAATTACTTTGACATCGTTTTAAATGTATCTAAAAAATGAATATATTAAGAAATGGAAAGACTAGAAAGAAACCTTGCACTTAACTGCTCTGTGACACTTAGTGTTCAAATCATGGCTAACTGAATAACGTTAAAAATGAGGTATCGCTACCTTCATCATACAAAGGTAACGGACCGGATTATATGCAATTGCATATTTGCATATGCATTGGCATATTAAAGACATTCTCAGCAGTAATAGCATATTTTAACTAAGATCTAGTGATGATGCATATTATCGCTTTATTTTTAATACTTTTCTGAGTGCAGAGCTCACCCTGCGTCACGAAATGCGCTAAGAGTGAGAATATCTTGCAAAAAAATGCGACCAAATTTACTAGTCACAAAAATAAAGGTTGTAGAATAATAATAATAATTGTGACTTTGGTCGGATTCACGATATCACTACTTGCATAATAAAATGAAAAGTTTTCCTAGTTAAGTATTACGTATTTAAATTATTACTTGTTCATACTTAAATTCTGCCCAGTTACGTCAGTAGATTTTCCACTTACAAAAATATTCTAAATGATCGAAGACCTTTACCACTGAACATTTGGAACAATACTTGATTGTTTAGGTTTACAAAAATAGTAAATAATTTTAAGGTCACGTAATATTACCTATTATCGCCTATGCAATGATAATCTACTAATTGTATGCTGATTTTAAAATAAAAAAAAAATTGTGTGTGTCAGCTCCGACGCACGACTGGAGTTTACTCCGAGGCAGGTGAGATGGCGCACCTGCTGTCATCCGTGTTTTGACAATTAGAAAGTTGCGCGACATAGGATGCGCACCAATTATGACTTTGACCTTCAAAAACGTAACGAGGTCATTCATCGCTAGATTTTACTCCTCACATTTTTCTCATACCGGGCCCCTTATATATGCAAATCGATTCTTAAGGAGTAAACTCCAAAAAATTAAAACTTACTTTTCTTTATTATTGGGTTCCAAAGTTAATTATTTAATTTCGCATATTCTGCCAAATTTTCGTGTATAATATTCTGCCAATTTTCGTGTATATTTCAAGAATTTTTTATGCATATTTGCATGCATATAACAAGATTTTTATGTTGCATATAATCCGGTCTCTATAATATCAAATGTAACGTTACGCTTAGCAACGATATTTGGTGTAACGTTACCATGGCCCAAGGGTTGATAACGTTATCAATTGCTACCATTTAATAACGTTATTTTTTTCGATCTACTTTCGTTTCCTGACGATTCGTGTACAATTGAATTAGTGTTATATTATAGTATTGATCGTCGGCGATGCCCCGGTCGGTAACCGCCCATTCACGCTCACTTTGGCAACATCGCATTAAGTAACGAAAAAAGTAACGATACTAGAAGTATCGTTATTTTTTTCGTTACTTAATTTTATTTACGTTAATATTGGATTCGATACTAAACTAACGTTACCCCATGTTAACTTTATGTATATAACGTTACTTAGCGGTACTTAAAGTGTGAAATTGGTAACGTTAACGAGCTCTGGGTCAAATACGCAAATACGTACAAAGTCAAGAAGTGTGGCACGGGCTTTTGAGTATTTGTGCAAAGTTTGAACACACATTTGAAGTCAAAAATGCATACGAATGTTTCAAATGTGACAGGCATTCAAATGTTTGATCAAACTTTGAATGCCATGTCTAAAAGCGTCTAAATACTACGACGGCCCAAAAATAGCTCGACCGACAAGATTTTTTTCCAGAATATTCACTTCTCAATCTATCATAAATCTCATAAACTATACATGTTATAAAACCAGAAAAAATACACTGAAAAAAATCGACATGCCCCAGGCGGGAATCGAACCCAGCATCTTCCGCAAACCGGGCGCAGGGTTGATTGCGGTAGATGCTGGGTTTGACTCCCGCCTGGGGCATGTCGATTGTTACTTTCTCGTATACGTAGTATAGAGGAAGTCTTGTAATCGTCAAAAAATTCGACCTCGAGATTTTGACGGATTTACACGTTTTGGACCTCTGAGTCCAAAAATATTTTTTTTGGAATTATGTCTGTGTGTTTGTGCGTTAGCACGATAACTCGAGCATGCTTTAACTTATCGCAACCAAATTTAACATGCGTGTATGACGTCAAAATATAAGGTTTCTATCAACTTTTGAGCCGTCGATCACGAAAGTTAAGCAACCAAGCGCGTGGTCGGTACTCGAATGGGTGACCAAAATTTAACATGCATGTATGACATCAAAATATAAGGTTTCTATCAACCTTTGAGTCGTTTCCGGTATACGAGAAAGTCAAGGGGAGACCACTCCCGATTTTTTTCAGTTGATTTTTTCTAGTCTTAAAACTATTTCCGCGTTTGTAAACGCAAAACTTATTATCCACTATACATTTAGTTAATAATTTGTTCTTTGTACATTTTCTTCGCATCCAATTTAACTGTTTCCAATCGGTTCAATTATACTAGCTGTCACCTGCGGAACTGTTAAGAAGTTATTATTATTAAAATAGTCATTTAAACACTATGATGTTACCAAAAATTCCAATTTGTGAAATAGTTTGTTTTAATTTAATCAAAAAAAGTTTAGTTAGTAAAACAAAAGTTGTTAAAAAATCATACAGCAAAACGCCGAAACGGGTATTTGCTCACTAAATCCAACTTTTTATCACTTTGGCATCGTATGGCCCATACTGCCAGATGTGGATTTATGATCGACTCATTTTAAAATTCATTTTACAATTAGGATTTTTGGTAACATCTTACTATTTAAAAATATGACTGAAAACTGTTGACGATCAATTATGAAATAATTGAATATTATTTTTTAACAGATGGTGTTGTTTGTATGTCTGTTCGCTTGGCTCCCAAACGTGAGATCGAGGCCATATTAATTGATTCATATTTACAATATCTTAAACATAATATTGTCAAAAATTTGAAAACTATTTACACTGCACTCGATTCACTAAGCCGGTTTCCGTGAAACTCGGCGATGAGGTAGCTCGGAGGCCGGACACCTTAGAACGACGGTTATTTTAGATTTCATTAGCAACCTATTATTAGTTCAAGTTCATTATAAATTGTTTATCTGTGCATTGTCACTAAAGTGTTCAAACGAAGTAATAGAACGGATATAGATACCGCCACCAACTTCCGGTGTTGCTAGTGTTGGGTTCTTCCTCTTCCGGTTTGTTGGTCTCATCTACTGCAACCGCTTCCTGTAAAGATTTTCTTAAATATTTTTATATGGCAGGATAATAGTAATAATTATTTATTTATTGGTCAGGCGTCGGTGGCGTAGTGCGTAAGAGCGTCGTCACCCACCCGGGGGGCACTGGTTCGATCCCCGCCACGCCAATGTATTTTCAAATTTTGAATTCATTATGTACGTTTAATCGACGCTTTTACGGTGAAGGAAAACATCGTGAGGAAACCTACACACAACTATGAAGAAATTCTTAGGTTGTGTGTGAAGTCGACCAACCCGCACTTGGCCAGCGTGGTTGACAAAGGCCTAATCGCTCCTAATGTGGGGTAGGCTCGAGCCCGAGGTGGGGACATTATATGAGCTGTTGATGATGATTTATTGGTACTAAGAACATGTTACATTTAAATGGAGCTCTGACTCCTAAACTAGTGTTAACCATATTTCAGGAGTCAGCGTCTACCCAAAATTTGGATTACATTTATGAACTTAAGTAGCAATATTCAACGATTACGTAACTTGAAAAGTTTCACAAAGTTAGTGTGTGTGTGTGTGTGTGTGTGTGTGTGTGTGTGTGTGTGTGTGTGTGTGTGTGTGCGTACGCGGCGCGCGCGCATCGCGATTCATAAAGATTGTAGGAAAGCGGGTGAGCCATGTTTGTTTGTGTAAATGTACATGCATATTATTTATGATGTGTACGTCAGTGCCGGCACAGAACCTTTGTAAAAAAATATTGTATGATCAATGTCTTTAATACAAATGTGCAAAAAAAAATACGACATAATCGCACATCTGACAATACTGCCGAGCGATAAGAGGAAAAGTACATGAAAACAAAACCGATATCCAAAACCGACAGAAAACAAAAAGCCACTAAGTCCCTGGTTGTCGCGTCGTCGTGTAGGCGCAACGGAGGGGACGAAGAGATTTTAACACCGTCATTCTTTCGTGCTTTGCCCATCCTCTAGACTTCATTCCATAAAAATTGGATATTCCGGCAGGAATAAACTCTAGTGCAGAGATTATCAAACTTATTTCTTTCACCGCCCCCTTTGAAAATCAATTATTTTCCAGCGCCCCCAATTTTTTATACACCCCTAAAAGTTAAAAACCATAATTTTATTACTTTAATTACACAAACACGCACAAACTCGTTTAAGTACGATTGAGCCTCGGTATCGTATCTTTCATACATTGCCACTAGAGCCTCCAGCGTAAACTATCAGAAACAGTGGGCAATGTATGAAAGAGACGATACGTTTGATCGAGCTCGAAAACTATCCCCCTTTTTTTTCTGGGCCCCTTAACGCCCCCCTCTAGGTCTCCAACGCCCACAAGGGGGCTTTATCGCCCACTTTGAGAAAGACTGCTCTAGTGGACGGGGGGCTATTATCATTTCGTTCGATAGAAACGTTAGTATCGTTTGCACTTGTCTAGGCCCTCTGGTCAGCAAGGCGAGGGTACTAGCGCGGCGGTGTATCTCTCGCACCAGCTATCTTCGGATTTGGACTCCACTTCTGCTTGCCATCATGTTGAATGGGGTTGCTAGAACTGTTTTATAAAACAAAAATTTACTTGCCTGTTTTGGCTGTTTCAGGTTAATCGTGCTTGTGGCTTTTTCTTCTTTCTGAGGTTCACTCTAAACGGAAATGAATAATTAATATTAATAGTATCCATAACACAAGTTAATATTACTTAATTTGGACTCTTAGCTGACTTGAATTTGGACTCTTTCAAGTCCTAATGATACTTAATTTAGACTAGATAATCTGTATAAAAAATAATAGTTTAAAAAAACACGCTTTTATATTAAATCGGACTTAAAGTGAAATAGTAGATTATTAACCAAGGGGATAAAGCAGTGTCTTCTGTCGCGGGTGAAGATTTAAATCGCGAGCGTAACGAAGGACTCGAGGTTTACTCCCGAGCGTAGCGAGGGTGTTAAAAACTTATTTAAGACGAGTCCTGAGTGTAGCGAGGGATATAAGTTCACCCAAGACTAAGACAGCTTTATCACCGAGGAAAATACTCTACTTTTCGTACCATTTGCGAAAAAATTAACACAATAATAATATGAGATAACGTATCGTAACGTATTTTTAGAACATTAACTTATTTATAAAAATAAATTAAAATAAACTTAACGTTTATGTATTTGAAGAAAACAAAAACGCGGCAAATTCCTAGACTAATATTTTTTTGTCGGAAAAGCAAAGGCATCAAGCTCATACGGCCTCGTCGGTTTTCGTAATTTTATTTAATAATCATAACTGCACAATAAATGCGTATTCCTTTTTCAAAAAGATGTGTAATGCTTTATATACGAACTCAATGGTGTAAACACAGATGTAGTTCAGTATAAATTTCGGTAAGTATTCCAAATTTAATTCTTCTAATTATTCTTTTAGTTTTGTAAATTGTAGCGATGGAATTAATTTTACTATTTTAAAGCTTAAAGTTAAGGCATAATGATATTTAAGCATACATGAGACTCTCCGCCTGGTCATCAAAAAACATGAACTTACCATCACTCAACCAGCCAGTTAAAACTAATTTTCCATTATGCCTTTTGATATTCATGCTTAATAAATGCTAATCAAAATTAAGAAAAAACATTAGCCTAAATGATATCTATGCCTACTGAAATACTGGGTGTAAAAGACATGAACAGTCAAACGAGAACCATGTATTCTATACATCAAAATAAGACATATTTCAAAAAAAATATTGCAGGGAAATTATTTTTATTTTTTGGTGTTAAAAAAAATTGCAAATTGTACCGCGCAATGTAAAGGACTCAACTCGCACGCAACTCGCAAAACCGCGATAATTTTGCCAGACGGCGGCCCCGTTCGTTAGTGTCCGTGCGCATCGAGTGAGCTACATTGAACGCTAACGTTTTGAAGCCATTTTTTGTTATGAAATACTAAAAAAAATTATAATGTTTCTTTGGACAATAATTAAGAAATAACGTATAGAATACGTTTTCATAAAAAATGGAAATTAAAATTTTGACTTTGACCTTCAATAAAATCGTAACTATCAATTTCCCAGGTATAGTCTAAAGGAAGAAAAATGTTATGATGGTGATCAGAATACATGGTTCTCGTTTGACTGTTCATGTCTTTTACACACTGTATGTAGTGTATTTCAAAGTAGGTATTATTATTAGAAAAAATACACTGAAAAAATCGACCCGCCTCAGGCGGGAATCGAACCCAGCATCTTCCGCAATCCGGGCGGCTGCGTTAACCACCGAGGCACTGCTTTCGCTGTCGAAATTTGTCAGTGCTTGGTGCTTATGTTTTTATGGTAAACATTGTTTCATCAAATCTTTAAAAGTTGCACTTCTAAGATCCGAACGAAATATTTTTTCAAATATTTGACAAATTTAATAATAAAAAAAATCAGTGTATTTTTTCGGTTTTAAAAATATTTACGCGTTTGTAAACGCCAAAATTATTCCATGGATATTATGATGACAAAAATGCCCAACTCATGCCAAAAATAAATTAGGACAATTTTTTGTCAAAACAAAGGAATTCCTCAAAAACTTACCTTAACCAAGTTTTCCTTAATCTCCTCGTTGACAGAGCACTCGCAAGCCACGTCGATCTTAGCAACGACGGTTGAACTCGAAGGACCGAGTTCGCTGTCCGTCTGTGTTCCCTGGTCGCGTTTCGCTTGTTCCCCATTTTCAAGCTCTGGACCGTCTTTGGAAGACTATGGAAGAAATGATTTGGATAAGGACTCGTACTTTCTATAATTGACCCAAATTCGATAAAGAATTAATTTAAACAAACCAAATGTCAATTTGTATAGGTTTGTCCCTTTCACTCGCTACCTTCTCGCTCATCAGTTATACAAAATTATATCCGGCCGCAGGATATCCGGCCATCCGGCCTCGCAGCTCGCCGGATATCCGGTATCCGGACAATCAACCATCCGTTTCATCTATACTTATAATCCCTAAAGAGGTTAAGCAAAGCCTTAAGTAACATTTGGCTAGAAATAAAGCGAAATCCAACAGTATTGGTATAGATCATGCCTAATTCTTGAGAAACAGACTGAACAGCGCTGAAACCGACTGAACAGCGTTGAAAGCGACAACACCGCTGAAGCCGACTGAACAGCGCTGAAAGCGACTGAACAGCGCTGAAAACTGAACAGCGCCTAAACCGACTGAATAGCGCTGAAACCAACTGAACAGCCCTGAAAGTGACTGAACAGCGCTGAAACGAACTGAACAGTGCTTAAACCAACTGAACAGCGCTGAAAGCGACTGAAGAGCGGTGAAACTGACTGAACAATGCTAAAACCAACTAAACAGCGCTGAAAGCGACTGAACAGCGCTAAAACCGACTGAACAGCGCTGAAACCGACTGAACAGCGCTGAAAGATACTGAATTAGTGTTTCTTTATGCACAAAAACTGAAATGTAGTTCATCCCTTACATCAACTTGTGATATTTACATCACTTATTAATCTATCCATAAACAACAATTACTCGAACTGCTGTAATGATTTAGAGTGTAACATCTGCCCTGGTTATTGGTTCACTGAACTAGTTACTTTGTGTTTGATGGCTTTTATGTAGGTGACTGGCTGGTAACCTGTCACTATTTTGAGCTACTACAGCAGCTCAGATGTGGGTTTATGTGTATCCAAATGTTAATTAAACTCTGCTTAACCCCTCTAGGGATTACTAGCGTGATAGTACACGTATGTATCTACGTAGAATCGACCAAGTTCCCGGTGTACCACTTTAAGGCGATAATCGCGTGATACCGATGTGTCTGATTGGCAGGCGAATCGACTTAAGCTAACTTGGCTTGAGCCAATAAGAGCAGACTTGGTCATCAGCCATACTAGAGCGACTGAGTGGAGGGGAAGAGGCTGCGCCTTATTGGTTGCGTGCGCCATATTACGTTCACATTCAATAGGCCAGAGTCTAAGTAGGCGGGGCTTGGTTCAGGGCAGCTGTTTACAGAATTTTGTTTGCTAGGTACACCGGCAACTTTGTGGACTGCCTAACAATAGTTTCGTGCAAACGCTTTCTAAATATACAGGCTGAATTTTTCAAGTCGGCCTTCAGGGCTACTAGAAGGCATATCGACAAATGCTCAAAGGAGTCGCGAGCCAGATTTTGATGAAAACAAAAACTGCATCATTGGATTTTTGAAAAAAATAATGATCACCGCTTTGATTATCGCTTCAACCAAGGCGGAACTAGAAATATTTTATTAAAATTTATAATTTTCCATTAGTTTTCTGTATATCATTACTAGTGGTCGGATAATCGGATGCATATTTACCTAAAGTTGCGATGTTCGCAGTTATGGAATGCACTTTTGTATCGGAAAAATCCCGGGATTCCGGAATCTACAAAATTTTGTTATTTGATTATAGAATCAAATCAGGTCGGGTGTATATTTACTTACGTTCAGGTGTTGGCTAATATGAAATGCATTTTTGTATCGAGTGTAAAAATTTCGCAATTTCGATCAAATGTTTTTTAACTATGGAATCGGATGCCAGCTAATTTTGTAAAGCAGGTTGCCAAACTAGCATAGCAAAGGTCACGATGAGTAATTTTCTTTCTTCTCTCCACATAGCAACAAACAACTCGGTGTCTGGAGTCTGATAAGCATGTCGCAATGAGTGCGAGTGAGACAGCAAATTATATACCTGCTTGTGTGCAGGTAGTGAGCCGAAAATAGTTCCTTTTGTTCATTTAATGAGACATGCTAAACAAGTCGTTTCCATACCATGTTACCGATTAGTTTCTGTAATCCCTGGATTTATATTTTAAAAAGTATGTTTTAAAAAGCCGCTTTCATAATTTCCAAGCCAAAAATTAACTTTAGGTAAATATGCATCCCATTAGATCGACAGTCCCGATTTTTTTTGGAATCCCGGAATTTGTATTTAAAAAATGTTTTAAGAAGCCGCTACAATAATTTCTCAGCGAAAAATTCACTTTAGGTAAATATGCATCAGAATATCCGACCACTAATCATTATTTCCCAGAAATCGATCCTTATTAACAACACTGTCGAATGATGTAATAATACAGGCTGAGCTTTTTTTTCAAAACCATTGGGTTCGATTATTGATTTTTCAAAAATCCAATGATGCAGTTTTTGTTTTCATCAAAATCGGGCTCGCGACTCCTTTGAGTTTTTTCGATATTCCTTATAGTTTAGGATTTGGCCCTTGAAGGCCCGCTTGAATAATTCATCCTGTATAGGGACTTACTGTTAGTAATATAACCTGTCCCTCGGTGATTGAGGGCTCCAGAAAGACCTCACTTCCACCATCGGTATTATCATCGCTTTCCATCACGTCAGACGAAGGCCAAGACCTGCCCTGCCAAAATAAATCTTACTTTAATAAAGAAAACTTAATAGGGAAGTCAATGCCGCCGAGGTCGTGAGTTCTTATAATCCATTTTTATACTCTCTCGTATAGGTACGTAGTATAGAGGAAGTCTTGTAATCGTCAAAAAATTCGACCTCGACATTTTGACGGATTTACACGTTTTGGACCTCCCTGAGTCCAGAAATACCGTTATTGGAATTATGTCTGTGTGTCTGTGCGTTAGCACGATAACTCGAGTATGCTTCAACTTATTGCAACCAAATTTAACATGCATGTATGACATCAAAATATAAGGTTTCTATTAACTTTTGAGTAGTTTCCGGTATACGAGAAAGTCAAGGGGAGACCACTCCCGATTTTTAAGAAATGAGTACTGAAAATTTTGCCTGCGTTGCTATTCCAGTCCACGTAATCAACATAAACTCTATTTCACACAAACACCACAAAAGATAGGCTTGTATGATAAATGTGCAATCGGGAGTGGTTTCCCCTTGACTTTCTCGTATACCGGAAACGACTCAAAGGTTGATAGAAAACTTATATTTTGATGTCACACATGCATGTTAAATTTTGGTCACCCATCCGAGTACCGACCGCGGATTTGGTTGCTTAACTTTCGTGATCGACGGCTCAAAATTTGATAGAAACCTTATATTTTGATGACATACACGCATGTTAAATTTGGTTCCAATCAGTTCAAGCATACTCGAGTTATCGTGCTAACGCACAGACACACACACATAGACATAATTCCAAAAACGGTATTTTTGGACTCAGGGAGGTCCAAAACGTGTAAATGCGTCAAAATCTCGAGGTCGAATTTTTTGACGATTACAAGACTTCCTTTATACTACGTATACGAGAAAGTAATAACGACACGGTAACGTTCATTCCGAGGTACTAACCTCCATGTCCTGTTCGCTGACTTTGACATCCGAGCTCTTAGATTCTTCGCTCGTTGCTCTGGAGGTCACGAAGTCGGGGAGATCCTGAAGAATTTATTAATTATTACCAAAATTTGACCAGAAATTCGGGTAATGCTGGGGCCGCACTTGCGCCTATCGTCCCGAAGTAATGCGTGGCGATACTTCGTACGATACACGCAAGTGCGGCCCTAGCAAAGTTATCGCGATAAAACATGTGGCATTTCTTTATTTGCACGAACTATCGTGCAATAATCCAAGATGGCCGAAATCATTTCCAGACGTGTAAATTGCGTAGTATTATTATCCTTTTTCAACCGACTTCAAAAAGGAGGAGGTTATCAATTCGACTGTATGTTTTTTTTATTTTTATTTTTAATGTTTGTTACCTCATAACTCTTTACTGGGTGTACCGATTTTGAAGATTCTTTCGACCTTTGAAAGCAGGTGCTTGTCATTTGGTCCCATTCAAATTTAATCGACATCTGACTAGTAGTTTTAAAGTTATCCCTAATAATGCCTATTTAATTGACATCGATGATATCGTAATCTAATCACTTGTGTGTCTAAAAGATCTCGAGATCGTTTCCTGAAAATTTACATACTTAGAACACTAAAAAGCAAAAAATAAAATTATTTTTAAATAAAAAAAAACCACCTTCAAAACTAAAAACGAAGAAATAAATATTCTGTTTATAAAAATCTAAATGTTTTTTTGAGGTCGGTGCCAACCTTAATATTTGGATTAAACGTTGTCACTTGTATTTGGCACCGACCTCAAAAAAACATTTAGATTTTTATAAACAGAATTTTTATTTCTTCGTTTTTAGTTTTGAAGGCGGTTTTTTTTATTTAAAAATAATTTTTGCGTTTAACTATGCATAATCACTTTCTTTACTTCTAAATTGTGTGCTAATAATTACGTAATGCATTTATTATAAAAAATAACTCAGCTGTATCGTATTCTTAGTCACCCGTACGCGTCTGAACTAATGGAGAACAACCTTCGAAATGAACAACGCATGTCTGACCACGCAGCGCGATAGGTTAGCGCGCTAAAACACTGACGTACCGCCTCCCGGCCGATAACGCACACTCAACCCGAATATTCGTGACGATAGCCGATAACGGCCGGTCACATCTGCGTGTATCGTGTCCTAGCACGAAGCTTCGTGACGATAGGCGCAAGTGCGGCCCCAGCATAACAGTGTAGTGGGTAAGTTACGTCTTCGTGAAGACATCAGCATTTAAACGAAGCATGTTATACATCTTGCTCCCGCATCTAAGGTGTGAAAAAGACAGAGCTAGCTGACAATTAGTACTTTACTCCAGCTCCCAATCGGCCACAAGTCGGTAACCACATTGAAGTAACATATATTATCTTGCTGACACATTTAAGGTGCGAAAGAGGCAGAGCTACCTGATGATCTTGCGCCTGTCACAGAATATATCCATCTTGCTCACGTATCTAAGTTAGAAAGAGACAACGCTACCTAGTAATCTTACACCTGTCTCCAGTTCTCACTCTGCTACAAGTCGAACACCACCGCAAAGAATATTATCTAGTTAGAAAGAGACATAGCTACCTATAGTCCGCGCAATATAATAGGCCCGTTTTGACAGATAGATACGTCAGTAGAATGTAACTGGGACGCAATCAAAACAGACGCAAGCAAAAAAATTTAAATATATTATTGAATTTTTTCAGTAATACAAATACTTAAAATAATTAAAATGAAATAAATAAAAATAAAAACTATTCTTTCTCGCATAATATTTAAAGTTAAATGTAATTTTCTAATGTTCTGAAACTTCATAAAAACAGTTACATTCTTAACCTTTTTTTCTTTAGTCATAGTGCAGTGACTTAAATTGATCGTTAATTTCACGAATATATTCCGTGTAGTATACGAATATATTGTATCGAAATTGAAAAACAAGATTTCTAGGTTTCTAAATTAAATTAGAGTTAAATTATAAATTTAAAATATTCAAAAATAGCGAATTGCATGTTTTTAATGCAAGTATCTTTAATGAAAACAGGGAATTGATCAAATCCCAAGTGATTTGATCAAACCACTGAGGATGTTAAAATAATAACATGATTCTATCATTTTACCAAATGCATGTCTACACGTAGATATGTGGGATTTTTATTTATTATTAAAACCAGGATATAATTACGATTACAAAGCTCGATTGCGACTCGATTTCTCATGTTAATCGATTATTTTGGTCACATCACCACTTACGATATTTTGACATGTGTCAAATCGGGCCTATTATATTGCGCGGACTATAGTAATCTTACACGTCTCCAGTTCCTACTCTGATTCAAGTCGGCAATCATCGACGTATTATCTTGCTCACGCATCTACGGCGAAAAAGGCATAGCACCTAAACAGACAAAACTACCTGGAGATCTTACTCTGCTGTAATTCGGCAAACAGTAAAGCATATTTATCTTGCTCTTGTTCCTAAGATAAGATTGAGGGAGATAGTACGTAGTGATCTCAGCTTTCCTTCTCACTCCGCTACGTAGACGACCTACGGCCGGTTCATCGTAACTATGTTAGGATGATATCGGCAGTATGAGACAAGTCGGACACCACCGCAAAGAATATTATCTATCTTGCTCACGTATCTACGTTAGAAAGAGACTGCGCTACCTGGAGATCTTGCCAAATCCGCGACAACAGATCCACCGCAACGGCAACTGAAGCATATTACCTATCTTGGTCACACCTCTAAATTAGAGTGAGACAGCTGGTCTAACACCTTTATCCACTTTTAAACCATCAAAGTACCTTGCTCGCAACTAAGTTGGAAAGAGACGGAGCTACCTGATGTTATTACACCCGACTCTGGCTTCCACATCAAAGTGAAATGAAATGAATTGAAAAATATTTATTTGGAGCAAAGTATATTGTCCATTTTGCTCACGCCTTTAAGTTATAAGGATACAGACCTGTTGATTTATCTGATTCCTCCAGCACCCACGCAAAAAGTCTGCAACTACCCCAAAGAATAGTATCTATCCTGCTCACGTATATAAGGTATGCAAGTGACAAACCTACCTGATGATGACGACATTGCGAGTGTCTTCAACTCTCACTCAGCTCCAAGTCTAGAAGTAATGCATCTAGCTCTCACACCTAAAGAGAGAAAGAGATGGTACCTGGTGATCTTGCGCCAGCCTCCAGCCCCCGTAATCAGCGGCAGCCTTCCTCATCCGGTCGAGGTAGGCGGGAGCTGCCCTGCCAGTTGCCCAAGCGGCTACCCCGCTAGGTAGACCACCCACGGCCGGTTCGTCGTAATACGTTAGGACGAACTCCATTCCTGGCTGGAAGAAGGTATGCTCTGAACTGGGTCATTGAAAGCGTTTAGGCGCAGAATGTCCAATTCGCAAATTACCAGTTCGCACAATATCCAATTCGCAGAATGTCCAGTTCGCAGAATGTCCAGTTCGCAAAATGTCCAGTTCGCAAAATATCCAATTCGAAAAATGTCCAATATTCATCGTGACGTGATTAATTTACTGAACACCTTCTTGTGTTTCTGTGATGCATATTAACGTGAGAATCGCCCTAAAGTCGCTTCTGGCACTGTGTTTATGTCGACCTAGCCCCCTCGTCGCTTCGCTACTCGTTAACCTAAGTTACACTGTCACTGAAAGGGAATATCACGTTACAATTAATATTGGACATTTTGCGAACTGGACATTCTACGAATTGGACATTTTGCGAACTGGACATTTTGCGACCTTTGGACATTTTGCGTTTAGGACATTCTGCGCCTAAACCATTGATGAGATCGGACCAGTTGCTTAGTTTGTGCCGAGTCCGAGTGTCGCAAGCTCAACTAACTCACACAAGCAACTATAAATTGAAACAAGAAACACGTATGAATTTACTTGTGTGTATGTTTTCGGGTTTACAACCGAACAAATACAAGGTTGGGAATAAATACTACATAAGGGACAATCATGATATTGTATTGTTTGCGGATGACACATCTTTGATTTTCAAAATAAATAGAAAATTAGATAATTATGACGAAGTTAACAATGCACTTGCAAAAGTAGTTTATTGGTTTAATGTTAATAACTTGTTGCTTAATGAAAAAAAAACCAAAGTAGTTAAGTTTACTACGCCGAATGTGAGACGTGTAGAAACTAATGTACAAATAAATGGAGTTGAATTGAAACCTGTGGAAACAACAACTTTCTTAGGAGTAATGTTAGACTCCAAACTACAATGGGGTCCACATATTGTAAAACTTTCGGGTAAACTAAGTTCTGCGGCATACGCAGTTAAAACTATTAGGCGGCTTACCGATGTAGATACCGCTAGAATAGTTTATTTTAGTTATTTTCACAGCATAATGTCATATGGAATTCTTCTCTGGGGGAGTGCTGCAGATATTAATACCATCTTTGTGCTGCAAAACCGGGCTGTTAGAGCAATTTATCAACTGGGTCCGCGTGACTCCCTCAGAGAAAAGTTCAAGGAGATAAATATTCTGACTGTGTCATCACAATATATACTGGAAAACTTACTATATGTAAAGAAAAATATTATGAATTTTTCTGAGAAATGTCATACGCACAATGTAAATACTAGGAAGAAACACGATTTGGTTGTATATAAAACTCGTCTCCACAGAATAAGCAATTCCTTTATGGGCCAATGTATACGTTTTTACAATAAGCTTCCGAAGAATATTAGAGACTTGCCTATTAATAAATTTAAAAAAACTGTAAAATCTAAATTATATAAAAAAGCTTATTACAAGTTAAATGATTATTTAAATGATCCAAATGCGTGGGAGTAAAATCTGCCCAAATTTACGCATTTAAAATTGTAATTTATTCATTCATATTGATATATCTATGGACATGTAATGATGTTTTGAAATCATTACGAAATTGTAAGCTGCGGAGTTTCTTTCGCCATTTCTTCTCCGTCTCAGCATACTAATAATTATTTAAGAAAAATAATTATTTCGTCGAAATGGTGGTAGGGCTTTTGACGATTTAAAAGTACTTAGCAAAGTCCATTTAAATAAAGAGCTTTTTCATTTCATTTCATTTCATTTCATTTTCATTTCATTTCATTTCATAACGTCAAAAAACATTTACATTTCTATAAACAAAGGAGATGGCCCAATCTCCATACAATGTTTGCCCCACAAGCTATAATCTATGTGTCACGATCAAGGTTGGATTTCTGAGTTAGTTTTACACTCTGAATGTCTGATAAAATATTACGTTGCGGACGCGGTGTCCAGTAGGCCTATTCCCTAACTTTTTTTGACAGTTGAAAGTGATGATTACTGAGCGAATTACGCATCCATTGCTGTTTTACACGACACGCTATTACGGCACTTGTCGCGTAAAACAGCAATGTATGCGTAATTCGCTTAGTGATCATCATTTTTAACTGTCAAAAAAAGATAGCGAATACCCCCCCAGGGCCGTGGACGCGGTGTCCAGCAGTGAACGGTTCGCTGGCGCGGTCGTGAATGCCATGAATTTGGCTCTGCGCGAATGGCAACTTTATGTATTAGGGGTTTAAGTATGAAATTGCCGTTTTGTATGGAGAATTTAACGAAAATTCATTTTTCCATACAAATATATTTGCGAATTATTAAGGGACCACAAATCTAAACTTTGCGTAATTTTGTGGATATATTTAGATAACATCAAGCTATAGGATAGACAGAGAAAAAAATTGTGAACTTATATCTGTAAAAAAATATTCATATTTTTATGACGGAGACGGGCACCTCTTAGGACGAGCTGTTTTTGAAGATGTATTTATAGTGTAAGAAATAAAAATAAGAATAAAATTTTTACATAAATAAAAGTCCTTGTAATGAAGTTTAAAATAATAAAAGAATAATGGATAAAGCTATTGTATAAAATTAATTATACAATAATGAATAATGAGGAAAAAATCGGCAATTTCATTCTTTAACCTCTATTATTTAATTCGAGCGGCCAGAAACAATTCAGAAGCTACTATGTTGATAGAACTGACCTTGTCCGGTCCATGGGTACTCCGTACGACCATGTTACTCCAGTATTCGTTGACCCGGATGGCGTGCTTCGTCTCCGGTACATCCGGGTGTTCGCACGACCGTGATATTATCACAAACATCTGCGGTTAATTGGATAATGGATAATTATGTAGTAGGGGAATGTTTGTCGGGAAATTAATTGACTATATTTCAAAAAAATCGGGAGCTGTCTCCCCTTGACTTTCTCGTATACCGGAAACGACTCAAAAGTTGATAGAAATCTTAAATTTTGATGTCATACATGCATGTTAAATTTTGGTCACCCATCCGAGTACCGACCACGCACTTGGTTGCTGAACTTTCGTGATCGACGACTCAAAAGTTGATAGAAATCTTATATTTTGATGTTATGCATGTTAAATTTGGTTGCGATAAGTTAAAGCATACTTGAGTTATCGTGCTAACGCACGGACACACAGACAGAAATAATTCCAAAAAAAATTTTTTTTCCATCGTTATGAATGTGTTCAGATATTATTGGTTAGTTGTGTGTATAGAAGTTATTGAGCCATATCTGCTCAGGTATTATTGAAGTAATGAATGTTCAGATATTATAGGTAACTTGTACAAGTTACATAGCGTGTAGAACTTATTGACATTTCAAACTGTTCAGAAGTATTTAGTCACTTTGACTACTCCAATATATCTGACGGCGACTGTATTAGCACCAAAATAACGAACGGACACAGAGTGGGCCGATCACAACGGAGTGGCCTATTGCCGAGCATAAAGAAGGTAGCCCCACAACTTAGGGGGGCACACGCTGCATTGTTGAGCTATTTGTTTACATACGTTGAAACTAGTCGCTGCGAGTCCGTGCGACTTCAATCGCACGAAGTTGTCGTTACGCTGCACGCACCCTTAGCTTTCATGATGGTGGATAACTCACCTTATTGTCATGTCCGACTCCTTCTTCTATCTGCCGTTGTGTCTCCCTCATCTCTTCCTCTCTTGCTTTTCTCTTGGCGTTGGAGTGCACGCTCGGCCGTTCAGGCTGGGAGGGAACATGGAGGATCTTCTGCGGGAGTGGGGAGGTAGACTTGACCTCGAACTCTTTGTGCCGCCTTATGTACACGTAGTCTCGGTTAGCGAAGAGTCTCTGCAGAGAGAACAGGTCTCAAAATACCTGATACCAAACATCACAGCACCAGCGAGAGTTACTGCGAAGCGAACTTGCGTTGTGCTTAATACAAAATATCGAAATACACTGCAATCTTTACAAACACCGCACACATACATAAATTTAAGCTTCACATTAAACAAATTTTAATGAAGAAAGCGTATTATAAAGTTCAGGAATATACAGGGTGTAAAAGACATGAGCAGTCAAACGAGAACCATGTATTCTGCTCACCGTCATAACATTTTTCATCCTTTAGACTATACCTGTACCCTTAGTATGAGTTTTTGCAACACCAAACGAGTGATCGTCTTCGTCAATACTATGAAACTATAGGTTTACTTAATACGTCGTAGTATAAGATTTAAAATTGGCACATAGTCTTCACGATATCGCCTACTCGATCACTCGATTATACGAACTTCACACTGATTAGTTTTGTCTCTTTCCTTCCTTATTAACAAGAAAGAGACAACATGCTCATTCGTTCCATTCACTCCCATTCATAGTATCTCTAACTAGTCTGTGCTCGATGAAAACAAACAAAATGTCTGCGTCACAGTGAGAGTCGTATTGATATTATTTATAAATTATTACTAAAACAGCTAAAAAGTAATAGGTTTTGATACAAAAAAAATTAAATTGATCTATACCCAATTGTACTAAGGTGTTTTAACGGAAAAATAAAATGAAAATGTGCAAAACAAGTGCGTCGCAGTTTGAACAAATAGTGAATTTCATTATGTGGTGTGTTTAAAAGGATATTATACAGAAAAATACTAATGTGCAATGCTTTTGGGAAAAATAATGATCTCGTGTCTGACGGCAAACGAGATTTAGAGCTGCAACAAAGGGAAATTGAACTCAAGCGAGCTTGCCTAGTGACAAACTCTATTCGCCATATTTATTAGAAAATAAAATAAAATAATGTTATGTATTAATTAAACAATGTGTTTTATTTCTTTATTATACTGCACTGTGATAGTGTCCTATTGTTTAAATTCTAGCTAAGACGACTAAAGCGTAGATAATTATTAAAGCGTCGGTCGTCTCTGTGACGAGTGAATATCCACACGGTAATATTATCGCCCGTCACGACAATACCTACGCCGTGTGGAGACACTCACATAATTCGCATATAGGTAGGTAAATAAACACAGACATTATTGCTTGAGACTTATAAAGTAGAATCTATATGCTTATAATTTATCAAGGCGCCACTGCTGCATAACCTCCCGACGTTCCTGTGTACGTTGGTGGGCTTCATTAACCTCATTAGCGACCATAATAAATGAAAATTATGGCGATAACATTGTAATAATTGTTAAAAATTTCATTCGTTTACCTACTCACGGAATTTCTTTCATCGAGTGACGACACGATCAAACGTAATAGTCAAGGAGCTTAAATTACCTATAGAATGGAGTCATTAGTCAAATGAAAAAAGTGAGGGCAAAAATTTTGACAACCCTTGACATTTCTTGACATTTCTAGAGAGGCTCTGTCTCTTTCTAGTAGGGTGCCTATAGCAGAAAAAATAATTACGGACAATCTTGGACTTCTAAGTTAATAAAATTAATTAGTACTCAAAGTTTAAAATATTTTTGAGTTTACCATGACAAAGAATTAACATTCATAATAATTAGTTTTAATCTTCCGTACAACTGTCTGTTACTATAAGTAAATTTACACTTAACATTGGCGAAATATGTTTATTATTATATGATACAGTGATATCCGCAGAATATAGTTACATATTCACATAGATACTTCTAAATTACAAAATATTAACCTAAAATATATTACTTTCATATCAATCGATGTTTCATAATACTTTATAATGATTGGCAAAATAATCGATTCTGTAAAACAACTAAGAAAAAAGTTACAGCTAATTTTGTCCAAGACAAACTTAAAATCGCTCTGCTATAAAGTAAGAATTATGCAGATGTGACTTTATTCTATCATGAGACCAAAAATTAAAAATATGAATACCGGTAAAAGATGTAAAATAATCATTTGTACTCGTAACTCGATTAATACTGGTTAACGTATGACAAGGTATATAACTTTGTCATGTGTTAACCAGTATTAAAAAAATATGCATAAAACGATAATGGTTAGAGAGCCCACGACCAAAATTTTTGTCTCATAGCAATACGGCCAAAACCGCATCAAATCGATAGATACGATTATCCTGAACTCGAAAATACCAATATCAGACATTTTCCGCGTAGCGTTTGATCTGACCGAATTTTCAAAATTGTCAAAGAATTTTACCGAACTGCATCATAGCAATATGTCTGATTTGCAGACTGTAGTTGAATGATAGTTCTGAGATACCGGAAACATATTTTTCAGACGTTAGTGGTGTAGCGCAAACCCGTAAAATCACTTAAAAAAATTAAAAATGAGACAAAAAAAATGTCTCATAGCAATACGTCTGAAAATCTTTTTTATTAGTAAATTTTGGTTATTTGATGCGAACAAAACAATTTTCAGACGGAAATGTGAACGCATTAAATTTTGAGACCGTTTTGAAAATGTTAACAAATTTTACCGATCGGTATCATAGCAATATGTCTGAAAATTGTTGGACATGATAAAATAAGTTGTCCACATGTGCAAAAAATTTATATCAGACAAATTAAGTGTAGCACCTTCTCTATCAGACAACTTTTCGATACTCAGATATCATTTAAAAATCGTATTGAGGCATCTTGAATTTTCTGTTACAAACCAATGAATACGTTGCGACCCTGAATTTATTAGATGATAATTAACAAAGAATTTACCCGAAACCGTAACATTGAAGTTGAAGGACTGAAATAAATCTCACAAAATGAAACTGGGATGAAGTTGAAAAAAATAAAACGGTTTATTCAAAGTTACAAAATATTCTCGTATTCAATCGCTGTCGGATTCGGAATCGTCGTCTTCGAAATCACTCTCGACGTCGCTCGGGAGATCTTCAACGTCCTCTTCTGTAAAATAAACATCGTTAGTGAAAATCACGAACTTATTTATGAAATTAACAGCAAAAGCCATGTAAACTGTACCTGTTGTGGATGATGATTTGTCGTCCAAAATAACGTTGCTCAACTCAGGTAGTTGGTTGCCAGAGAACCACGAAAACTGAAATCGTCCCTTGTCTTCATACCATCCGCAATCTGCAGGGTTCAGTTCGGTTGGCGTTTTGGTATGAGCGTTGCTCCAGACTTGTGCAATATATTTTGTTCGTAATAAATGTTTCTCCAATTCCGTTTTGCATGGTGGCAGATTGCAGGCGTCGTAATTGGATAACTGGAGATTCAGAGTTGTCGAAGCCTCGTCGTTTTTAATTTTATGTCTTCGAAAAAATGTTGAGTCGAGCTAAATCGACGTTATTAATTTTCGTTTTTGGGAGTATATGCTACACTTAAAGTGTCTGAAAACAGGTTTTTGGTAATCATGGCAGCAATACGAAAAGTTGAAAAAAAAAAATTATCCGTATTGCTATGATACAGGTCGGCTAAATTTGTTGACATTTTCAAAAATGCGCTCAGGCTATATGCTACGCGCAAAATGTCTGAAAACAAACTTTTTCGTAATACAATTATAAAATCTATGTACATTTTCACTATCAGACGTATTGCTATAATACCGACTGTCTTTTTTTTTTGACACAGCAGAAACGGCCTCCCACGCAGTTGCTACACTTTCGACCGTTACTACACACCTAGTCGGGTTCAGAATCATACAATCTAACGATTTTATAGGGTTTTTGCCGTATTGCTATGAGACATGGTTTTGGTCGTGGGCTCTCGTACTATAAGGAAAGTCCTATGTAAAGTTGGTCCTGCGTTACATGTTAGTAGATGCAAATGTGAAAGATAAAATACACTATTACACTGGTAAAATCCAATCAATCATTTTGAATATGTTTCTCAATTAAAATCATGTACATTGCACAAATTACATGTTTTGTTTGTAAATAAACGTTCCCAACCAAAAATGGGTAGAACGATTTATGTATTATATATATACATAATCTATAAACTATATATATAATCTATATAACAGCTATTTCAAAGACTTAAAAATATATATATATATAATTATATCAATTTTGATTGCCATTTCTGAAAGGAAAAAGGTTATTATTTTATAATAATTCTGGAAATCCTAGTCACCCTAGTCAATTTGTTTACACATATTTGAATAAGTAATTTATGTATGAAAATTAATTAAATTCAGATAGTATTAAAGCCGAGTATCAGAAATTACTTTCCCCTATGGAGTTTCGCCCAATAACGATAATCATATGGAATTACATGTGAAAAACCAATTTTACTTAGGTGAACAATAATATGCAATTATAACACTTACAAGTGAAATTTCACACTGCATCCTGGATACCACTCACTTCTGCAACCACGAACTATACAGCGATGCACCATTTTGCATTATTTATAGTTATTAAAATGTAAAAAGCCGTACCAAAATCGCGAGTCGATATTTATGAATACGTCAATTACGACAGTTTATGTCATGTTGAGATTTCGGGACATTGACACATGAAGAGAGTGCTGCCATTACATAAATCCTTTCATTTCCCATAAGTTATAGAAAGAATCACAATGATGATTTTCAAAATAAAATACAAACCTAAACATTAAAAGTAAATATATTATATTTATTTCTTTCATTGATAATAAATACTGATAATTGAATACAATATGTTAAGTTTTTAGCTTTTTTCTACTTTTGTTTTAGAAAGATGCCGAAATACTGGGGAAATCTTGTTTCTATGTAGTCGTGTTTAGAAAGAGATGACGACAATTTCTAGAAAGAGAAATGTGAAATTTGAAATGTCAAGTATTGTCAAAATTTTTGCCCTCACTTTGTTATTTTGACTAATGACTCCATTCTTAGTATAAGCTCCTTGGTAATAGTATACTTACGACGACTTGTCAAATTAACGACTCGTACTGCCAAAATGCATTCGTGAGGCGAAATCTAACAAAGTTTTCGTGTTACGTTAACTCGATACAACTTATACTGCCGATTTTTGTTTTTGATAGTTCACGCTAGAGGCGCTAGTGGGCAATGTATGAAAAGAGACGATACGTTTGATCGAGCTCGAAAACTATCAAAACTCATACTAAGGGTACTGGGAAATTGATAGTTACGATTTTATTGAAGGTCAAAGTCAAAATTTTCTTTTTCATTTTTTTATGAAAACGTATTCTATACGTTATTTCTTAATTATTGTCCAAAGAAAGATTATCATTTTTTTTAGTATTTCATAACAAAAAATGGCTTCAAAACGTTAGCGTTCAATGTAGCTCACTCGATGCGCACGGACACTAACGAACGGGGCCGCCGTCAAGCAAAATTATCGCGGTTTTGCGAGTTGCGTGCGAGTTGAGCCCTTTACATTGCGCGGTACAATTTGCAATTTTTTGTAACACCAAAAAATAAAAATCATTTCCCAGCAATATTTTTTTTGAAATATGTCTTACTTTGATGTATAGAATACGTGGTTTTCGTTTGACTGCTCATGTCTTTTACACCCAGTATAGACGACAAAAATGTGTGGACACATCCAAATGTGCTCGATTCTCCATTTTAATCTAGTGAGATATCAATGTGTAAAATTTCAATTCTCTAATTGACAATATTGTAAGCAAAGATGTCTTAAATCACATTTTTTATATACATTTATTTCTTGTAAGTTTAATTGAGTCTTTATTTTATTACATTATTATGATTAATTATTAAAGACTTGACAATGTGAATTATGACTCTTTCCAAATCAATACTATGAAAACTGTTTTATTTTCGATTTTGAATTTTCACGCGGAAACGCTAGCCGCCATGCTTTTTCTACCCGTCACTTCACTCCGTTAGTAAACAAAACAACTGCGATTTCGAAATCAACACATAGCACGATACAAACCTACTTTGTTCACTAACGGAGTGACGTCACGTCGCATACCAATATGGCGAACGGCGTTTTAAAGATTTTAGGGACATTTTAAATAAAAATAAAATACCCTATTATCTTTATTTTTTATGATCAACTAGCTTTTGCCCGCGACTTCGTCCGCGTGGAATAATTACTTTAGGCAGCATTTTTTTGTGTAGGTACTTATTATGCCCCCTTCATTCCCTTTTTCACAAAAAAGGTAAGTAGCTTTTATTCGATTTCGAGGTTTCGTCTATTTTTGTACCAAATTTCAATAAATTCGGTTCAGGTGTTAGGCGTGAAAGCGATTAAGCTAAAAAGTCACGTCCACCATCTTGGATCTCAAAATGGATGCTGTATTCTGAACCCTGACTCCGAATATAGCATCCATTTTGAGACCTCCGAAAAGTACAAAACTGATACCCATATCAAGTTTAAAATTCGCGTCCGCCATCTTGGATATCAAAATGAAACCCTGTAAACCACGAAAATGATATCCATATTAATAATAAGTTAAGTAGCGTCCACCATCTTGGATCTGGAAATTGATGACGTATTTGGAATCGCGACCCCCGAAAACTACGAAATTGATACCCAAATCGCTTTTATGTTAAAAAGTCCCATCTGCCATCTTGGACCTCGACATAGATGATAAAAAGTCCCATCTGCCATCTTGGATCTCAACGTAGATGATGTATTTGGAATCAGGACCCCCGAAACCTCGAAAATGATACCCATATTCCTATTAAGTTAAAAAGTCACGTCCGCCATCTTGGATCTCAAAATCGATGTTTTATTCGGAGTCAGAACCCCCAAAAATCTCGAAAATGATACCCATATCGATTTTACATTAAATAGTCGCAACCGCCATCTTGGATTTCAAAATAGATGTCGTATTCAGAATCGGGACCCCCGAAAACCACGAAAATGACACCCATATTGACATTTTGTCAAAAAGTCGCGTCCGCCATCTTGGATCTCGAAATAGATGTTTTATTCGTAATCCGGACCCCCAAAAACCACGAAAACGATACCCATATTGACATTATGTTAAAAATTCGCGTCCGCCATCTTGGATCTCAAAATGGATGGTGTATTAGGAATCGGGACCTCAGAAAACCACAAAAATGACATCCATATCGATTTTCTGTTAAAAAATTCCGACCGCCATCTTGGATCTCGAAATAGATGTCGTATTCGGAATCGGGACCCACAAAAATCACGAAAATGATACCCATATTGACATTTCGTCAAAAAGTCGCGTCCGCCATCTTGGATCTAATCGGGACCTCCGAAAACCACAAAAGTGATACCCATATCGATATTATATTAAAAAGTCACAACCGTCATCTTGGATTGGATCTTTATTTCTTACCAAGTGTCTAAATTCAAAGTTTCATGGTTTTATCTTTAACCATGACGAACTTCCATACAAATTTTCATCCCCAATTTCATCCTCACACGGGTCTAAATTTCAAAAATCCTAGAACTAATATTTCTTTCTTTCTTATTAAGTCCCTAATTTCAAAGTATCATGGTTTTATCTTTAACAATGACGAAGTCCCATACAAACTTTCATCCACTATTTCACCCCCATACAGGTCAAATTTTCAAAAATCTTTGAACTAATATTTCTTTTTGTCTTATTAAGTGCCTAAATTCAAAGTTTCATGGTTCTATCTTCAAAAATGACGAACTTCCATACAAACTTTCATCCCCTATTTCAACCCATACAACCTTTTTTTTGCGATAAAAAGTAGCCTATGTCCTTCCCCGAGATCTAATCTATATTTGTACCAATTTTCATCAAAATCGGTTCAGTGGTTTAGACGTGAAAGCTTAACAGACAGACAGAGTTACTTTCGCATTTATAATATTAGTAAGGATAGGCTAGGCGTTTGACTTGGCCCCAATCACACAAGCATCGTGTTGAGGAATCATTGAAATAAAGGTTTTGTGGTGTGTATGATGGTGTGTATTAAACTAATATAGCTTTGTAGGATGTTGGGTTCGCCACATCTTCAGCGAAAAGGGAAGATCTTCCGCCGAGCTAGGTGTTTGGTCAGGACCGCGGCCCAACTGTACATCATTGGAAGTTGTATACTAATGTAATATAGTAATTATATACTAATTATGTAATTAAATAACCAACACCCTGAATACAGGTGGTTTTATAATCGGCTTCAGAGTTGATTTCAAATTAAAAAAAAAACGATTTAAAAAAAAAACAGAAAGTACCCATAAAATGTTGTACAATATTTTCCGGGTACTTTTTTTATTTATTTTTTTAAATAAACGTTTTTTTTTAAAAAAATTAAAATTTTCATAAACTCGGAAGCCGATCCCAAACCACCTGTATTCAGGGTGTTGGTTATTTAGTTTACATGTTGTATACTGATGTCCCTCGGAAACTTCGTATACGCGATTTAGGCTTGCATTACATATTGTGACGTTTTTATGTCGTATCTTGGCTACATTTCTCGGTTACTCGATACTGTCTATGTAGCGCTGTGACGTAGCCGCTACAATTTATAGCCTTTCATAGATAAATGGAATATCCAACACAAAAATTATTTTTCAATTTGAATCCGTAGCTCCTGAGATTAGCGTGTTCAACCAATCAAACATACTCTTCAGTTTTATAATATTAGTCATTATTATGAGGTCTGTTGCCATGCATTTGTCGCCCAGCACTCCCTAGATGCATTAAAATGTGTAACACCATATTTTAATGCAAAACTGAAGAACGAATAAAATTACTGAAGAGGTGGCTGTATGTACTACATCTGTTTGTCTTCCCGTAATAGGGACAAGATATTAAATAAAAAAAATAGGTGAGTGTACGCGCGATACGCTCGTGAGAAATTATACTTCTTCGCACACAGCAAATAAATTTTATTTGATTTTCTTTTTAATATTAAATAATCTATAATATAAAAATGAATCGCAAAATGTGTTGGTAAGCGCATAACTCAACAACGCCTAGACCAATTTGGCCAATTATTTTTTTAAAATGTTCGTTGAAGTTCAAGGATGGTTTTTACGGCGAGAAAAATTCGAATAATTTATTTATGACAAGACGAAGTCTGTCGAGTCCGCTAGTTAATAATAAATGTTTAAAATTAAGAATCTTATAATACTTTAACTTTTACTGCAACCTGTGACTTTTGTTTTACAGTTATGTGCGCGCATCTTAAAATTTCACTCATAATTTTTCATAACGCGCCCTAAGAAGTATTATATAACTTCAAAAACTCACCGGCCACAGCACTTCCCAATGCAAGACCGCCTGGTCCACCATCCCGTTGGCGCCTCGCTCGACGACAGACAAGGCTGCCACGGCCGCGTCCCACGCTCTCCTATACGCCCCGTCCACTTGGACGGCGGCGAAGTCTTGCGCGCGCACGTCTTTGTAACGCCCGTAGACTGGCGGAGAAAAAAATATATAATATAATAACAATCAATATCAATCAAATCAAATTTAAAAATATCTGGCTCGCTGTATACTTAAATTACAATGTCCAAGGTGGGGGGCCAGAACTCTGTAACACAGGGTATCCTAGCACAGGTTCTGCTCTCTCACAATTGCTGCTCGCATACTTGCAATGAAGAATTGTAAAACTTTGTGTATCTATCTAACTATGACATGCATGTAAGTTGTTTGTAAGCATTGTGTCAGAGAAATAAATGATTTATTATTATTATAATCATTTACTCACAACCCAACATTACACATTAAAAGGTAAGTACATTACTAGTGATTAGATCTAGGGTTTTACATAATGTGAAGCAAAGTAGTAGACCCCTGATCCCGAAACTAGTTGTACTGTATTATCAGGGTCAGTGATTTCTCGAAGTTTTTACAATTTTTATACAATATTTAACTGTGCATGTACTAGAAGTTTTATAATTGGTGAGTTCTAAGAATTAACTACTATTCATTTACAGTTTTTGATTAGTGTTGGGATATTGTGTGCGTGTGTGTGTGTGTGTGTGTGTTTGTGTGTGCGCGTGCGTTGTATGTTTATAAGAATAGATTTTATTTAAATAATGACCACATACTACTTAATAAGTAATGGACCTAAGCACGTGCCTTGCAGCAGCCCTGTAAAAAACAGGTCATTCTCTTTGAAAAAAAACTTGTGATCTCAGGCTTTGTCTATTCATTAAGCATGACCTAAAGGAATAACCATGACAAGGTGATCGGATATCATATCATCAACGATGCATGTCTAGTCTATAAAGCTTAGTCTACTTTATCAAATGCCTTTGTAATAACAATTTGTGGTATTTTTAATAAATTAGAAGATATTCTTTCATTATCCTTTAAGCGACCTACACAGCACTTGAAATAACCTAACAAGTTGTTCTACTAATTCACGGCGATTTTTTTTTTAATTGGTTATAGAGCCGTAGCCTGCATATAAACTTAAAGCATTAGTCGTCGTTAGTCAAAAAACTATTGAATCGGAAATTTGAGAATACCTTTATAGGCATATAACCCTTGTCCGTGCTTGTATTCCTTGCGCCATATGATAACGTCTTCAGCCTCCATATACGGCACCCATCCTTCGTGGGACTGCTCCTCCGTGGGCGCATCTTTGCATCTGCAACGACATTAGAGTGAGGATGGTTAAATTTACAATACCTACTTCGCGTATAAATCGAGCTCAAGGTGGTGGTCTAGGAGTGCATTGAGTTAAGACTTCTGGGCCCGTAGACAAAGTAACAAATCGAAACGGTAACGTGGCCAATCGGAGCTCTAAGTAAGTTGGTAGATCAAGCTAAGACACTTTAGATAACCAATCAATATGGCCGATGATGACGAATTTCGATATCTTATCGTTATGAAACGATTGCCACTTGTGTAAGCCCCCTGGATAGTGTAAAGTGATGGTTAATTACTTCATTATGGTACTGTTTTTCCCATGGCGGAAATTCTCATGAGGAATTTGGCCTGTGTAATACACTCGGCGTCAACTGCTCAGCGACAGTCAACATTTTCATAAACCTAACCCACTAAGATATAAAGTGATTAATAATATCGGTACGGTTGGTCTTAGTAAATTACCACTTTAGTATACCATATCTTAGGAACACCAGCGCTTCTATACTAATACTATAGCCATCAGTCCTCCTCGCAATGTGCCCTGCCCACTGCCACTAAGGTTCGCAATTCTTCGCGCTATGTCGGTGACTTATCCCTCCAGATCTCATCATATCTCTCTGCCTAGCAGATGGAATGAAAAGAAATTTCCAAAGTACTAACGCACAGTACGCCACTCCAGTCAGCTTCTTCTCGATGACGACCCGCTTCCCGCACCTACTGCAGTAGAGTGTGTTCTTCGACAACTGCTCGACTCCTTCTAGCTCTGTCAACAGCGCCTGTAGATAAGTCATGAATGAGAGATAGGCGGTACCTCAGTACTCAGTAATCCTCAGGATTAGGCCTTGGATACAGGATGTCAAAGTCAAAGTGACTATATTAATTTTGGTATCATTTGTACTCTTATGAAAGTCAATTTTGATCTTGTCGGTTCAACAGTCTACCAGGAGGCCTTATTTTGAGAAGAACCGGCAAGAAACTCAGCAAATTTTATCCTTCATGAGAGATCCATCCAGGAGATAGACAAATACTCAATGTCTTTATTGCAAATCGATGTACAGTAAGGTGGTAATTTAAATTAAACAGAACAAGGTGGACAGAAGATCTGGTGAAGGTCGCCGGAAGACGCAGCATTGATAGCCCCCCCACAAGGTGGATCGAAGATCTGATAAAGGTAGCCACTGGATGAGGGCAGCGCAGGACCGATCAAGTTGGAGATCTTAAGAGGAGACCTATGTCCAACAGAGGGCGTTTCTCGGCTGAAGTGACGAGTTAGGCGGCGTCCATAAATTACGTGAGGGGTTCACGGGGACCGCATTGTAAAACGCCGGAATGGTTAACCAAATAAAACCCTTGGTCGATAATTCCATAGTGGATTCTATCTATAGCCGCGTTAGGGTACAGCGAGATTTTTTTTTAAAAACTAAAGAGAAATGCGGATAGTGCTTAAATGTTAAGAGACAAGCATAAGCAAAGTCCCGAGGGAATTATGGGAAAGGGCCAGCTGCACAAGAGTAGCTTTATGGTCATGCTTACCTTGTGCGGCCAGGAGGGTGCAAGGAGAAAAATAAGGGAGAGAAGATAGAGAATATAGTGTGATAGAGAAAAGTAAGAGGATAGAGGAAATAAGCTTGGATAATGGGAGGAGAGGAGGGATCTAATCTTTTTATTTTGATGTTTATTTATGTACAATAATATAACTCAATAACTAAGAGCATGGCAACCTTTATGTACAGAGTTGGCACTTGTAAATTTTATACATGTTAAACAAAAGTGTTCCGTGCCATGAACAGTCGTCGTCAACAATGAAGCATAATTAAAACATGGTTAAAGAAATTATCATAAAATAAACTTAAGATGTAAGAAGAATAAACTAAGAATAACATAACAATAAAACAATACAAATATGCGTTGCTGCACATATTGAGGTTGGGAGCGTAAAGGGGGTGTAAGGAGTGGTGAAAGGAGTGGAGGAGAGACACCCGCAGGCGACACAACTGCCCTCTCCAGGCGAGATGCGAAAACTGCAATGTCGTCTACGGGTGCGTAAGTTGGGGTGGCGAAAAGTGGGATGCAATGGGGCACAGGGCTAGGGAGTTGTGGGGAGATTTTTAAGCCCAAACGTCGCAGGATAGGGTGAAAAAAAAATTTGGGTGAGGTTGGGCGACCGCCCAGGGCGCCGGCCATACAAAGGGCGTCATAAGTGCCACTTTTTTGAAATCTAAGAGTGCTAAAAATTTCGGCCAAGGCACTGACTGGTAGTGATTAAACCGGCACTGTTGGTAGTTTCAAGTTTTTTTTTGAACAAGCGAAGAGGAATCATTGTCACATGTGAGGTAGCACCATTACAACCCGGCGCACCTTTTTGTAATATTTCGCGTATTATATGACATAGCATATCCACACACTGCTATGGCTCACTCGTGTTTGTGAGAAAAAATACTTTACTGCCAAGTATTTTGTCAGTCAAGACATATAAAAACATACAATTCTGGTCAAAAATATTATTCACAGGAGACATCGCAGAGGAATGTAGATCTAATTATATCCACATCTTTGTTTACGTTAGAGTTCATTTTACAATGACCTTGATTTGCTTTGTGAGCTTGACATTGTTTTTTCTTTGTTGTAAAGATATAATTGTGATGCCAGTGACAACAATGTCATTTACCTTCCTGACAAAAAAAACTGTTGATATTATGTTCATCTATACTTACTTCTATATCTATCTCTAACTATATTCATCATATCTACATAATAATAAAAAGAGGAAAGATTTGTATGTTGTATTTAACAAATAAACCCAAAAACTGCTAGACGGATTTTGATTAAATTTGGTACAAATATACAGGGTGTAAAAGACATGAACAGTCAAACGAGAACCATGTATTCTGCTCACCATCATAACATTTTTTTTTCCTTTAGACTGTACCTGGGAAATTGATAGTTACGATTTTATTGAAGGTCAAAGTCATAAAAGAATTAAGAATCCTTCAGTATGCAAATAACCAACAACCAGTAATTATGTTACATGCTAAATTACTCCAACGAAATCAAAAATATTATTTTTTGTTTAAATGTTGATTTGATTTTTATTACTCATCATCAATTCAATATTAACAGCTTTAAAAATATTATTTATTCCCAGTGATACATTACTTACTACAACTTAAAATGTATATCTAGAGAATGCATTCTTAAAATATTACTATTAGGTCTTTTTATTATATCACAACTTGTTAAGAATATCACAAAAATATATTGGAAAGAAAATAAATATTTAAACATAATATAGCAAAATATATAAAATACTCTGTTATGTAAGAAATGGGTCCAATAAGAATCAATAAATTTAAAAAAAAAATCAATATCACTTACCTGTAATTCCTCATCTGTTATGTTTTGTTCACAGCTTTGAGGTTTTTCACTATTTTCGGAGTAACTTTTAAACGCAGCTGTAGCTGAAAGAAAAAACGTTCTTCTAGGGCGTAATAATGTATATCTGAACAACCCAAGGACTTCTCTAACGCTACGGTCACGCTTACACCTTCTGACCATTGTATTTATCAGGTAATTACGAGTCCAAACAGCCCATAGTTTCTTCACACTGAAGTCTTTTAGCACAAGTCTGATAGACGACATACCAAATCGCCCCTCAGATTTAGAAACTGAACTCAAAATGCCATCTATTATCATACATCTCTTAAATCTTTCTCTTAGTATACAACCGTACTGAACATTATTCCCCAATGTCGATTTTCCAATTAGTGTTTCCTTTAATTTCCTGCATAACATCTCGTGAGAGATATTGCGAAATTTATAACCTAAAAATATTTTGATTGATTGACATTTGACAGTTGGTTGACAGCAGGATTTTGGTCTTGCCACATGGATTCTTTGTCTAAGCCACATGCACAAATAATGTTTACTGTGGGAGTTTCTCCCGCCCGAGTTCTTGTTGTAAAAACACGTGTTGAGAGACTCCATTTTTTAACTCATACCGTACTCCGTACTAAATACTAAGTACATTTTCACTAGATATTGGTAAAATTTGTTATCTTTCTATGTCGCGAACGCCATTATTCTAAAAAGAAAAAGAAGATGTTTACTGTGTCATTTTATTAGCTGGTATGCAAGGAGCTTATATTTTACTTAAAGAATGTAGTTATTAGACAAATGAAAAAAGTGAGGGCAAAAATTTTGACAACCCTTGACATTTCTAGAGAGGCTCTGTCTCTTTCTATTAGGGTGTCTATAGCACAAATTAATCACGGACAATCTTGAACTTCGTTAAGTTAATAAAATTAATTAGTACTCAAAGTTACCTAAGCTACCTTACATTATGGAATAATTGTTGTGACCTCATTTGGTTTACCTATCATCTCTTTGAATGCATCTATAGAACAAGGCTGTGATAGATGTCAATAATAATTGATTTGTCAATAAACTACAATTCATGCAATGAACGAATCTTTTAATCTTAATATATTAGCTTAGATGTTATTTGAACAACGGTCTGGACTAGGGCCGTTGTTCAAATCCACCTAATTTGCCGGTCGTACGGAGATATCAAGAAGGTGATCAGGTACAGTTCTTAACTTATGCAAGGGGCATAAGGAGCTGGGATTTCGGGAAAATAGTAAGAAGGATTGGTCAATTACATTACATTATTGAGACATCGCCAGGAAACAGTTATCGAAGACATATTGATCAAATTAGGGGAGGAGGACTGTTGTGACCTCATTTGGTTTACCTATCATCTCTTTGAATGCATCTATAGAACAAGGCTGTGATAGATGTCAATAGTAATTGATTTGTCAATAAACTACAATTCATGCAATGAACGAATCTTTTAATCTTAATATACAGGGTGTGGCGTAAATAGTGGTCCAAAGCCAAGGGTTCGGCGTACTAGGTATTCAACTATAACATACCACTATTTTTACCCAATTTTACCCAAGGGTTTATAGAAAAACATATTTAAACCTTTTTTATACTTTTTTTTACCCTTTTTCATAAAAATAGATGCAGTTTTCACAATAAACGTTCTTTTCTTATTCCGTTTTCTGTTTCTTACTGCTGGATACATTAGCTATCTTAAAAAAATACTATCTTTGATGTAAATTTTAAGATTTTAATGCAAAAATAGCTTATTCTTAATTTTTAACCCAAACTTTAACTTATCATGGATAATCAGACGCGATTTTTGCAAAAAAAATGTACTACACGCTTAGTGCCCATAAACTTTAAAACATGCCTACTAAATAACAATTTCAAAATGGTATTACAATAGTGGATCCTAATAATAAAAAAAAAGTTATTCGTAATAAAGAAGAAGTTCATCAAAATACTATGGAAATTTTGTTACGTTAATATTCATGTGAAATGTTTTAAGCACTCATAAAATGTGATTTAAGTTACTAACTGACTTTGTAAAACATGTCTCAGGTAAAAAAAAGGTCAATTGGTACCTCTACTTACTATTAATAAAAAACTCATTGTTGCGTCTGAGCGCTACCTGCACCTCCGCACCCCGCATTCCAGCGGGCACCCCGACGGTATGCTCACCATACGAGCGACAAAGAAAGAATATGGTTTACTATTGCTATCCTTTTTATTAATAAAGTTAACATAAGCAAAAATCTCGATATGATTCAGTACGATCTCGTGCGTCGTTTGCGTTTCGTGTGTGTTCTGTTTATCTCTGCCGTTTGTTATTGCTTTCTCCCTGGACTCTGTTACATTGACATTCCGATTGGACTTGTTGTTTTGGTGATATTCACGACACTGGCTACGTTTTCTGGACTTTGATTTGCTCAACGATTTGGACAAGGTTATTGTGCAGTGACGGATACAAAATGGCTCAATACACACCGCGTGAATATGCTGACATGCATTTTATTTACGGCGAATGCAGAGGCGTCGGTAGAGCAGCAGCTCGACTTTATCGAGAGAGATATCCCGATCGAAGACATCCGGACCATCGGGTTTTTGGGAGAGTCCATAACACCTACACTGAGGGAAGGATACCTGGAACAGGCGTAGGCGGTGCGAGCGAAGGGCGACCTCGGGTGTACAATGACGGAGAGGTATTGAATTTGATTGCTCGAGATTCAACGTCATCGATCCGTGATTTATCTCGCAGAACCGGCATTTCTACCAGATCTGTGAACCGAATTCTAAAAAGGCATGAACTGTACCCATACCACTATCAAAGAGTACAGTCGTTGCTGCCAAGAGATTATCCGCTACGAGAAAGGTTTTGTAGAGAAATGCTGCGTAGGATTAGAGAGAACCCACAATTTTTTAATAAAATATTATGGAGCGACGAGTCATCCTGCAAAAAAGATGGATACCTTAACCTGCACAATCTGCATAGCTGGCAGCTGCAGAACCCGCATCTCATAACCGCTCGCTCACCGCGGGCCGCAGCTGTCAGCCGGTATGAGTGTTCCGGGTGATTTATTGCCCCCATTAACTCATACGAGTGTACGGGGTGGCCGCACAAAAACTTTAAAATACGTCTGGGTTTTTATTATTACACGGTTAAGTGGTGTTTTTTTGAATGTTGGATAATATACCCATCGAATGGTGTCGAATAGTTTTGAATTTGTTATGATAATGTAGACTTATGATTTTTTATTTTTTTTTATTTTTTTTATATTTTTCCTAACATTAAAATATTTTTTATTTTGAAAAATAAATCGATAGCCTACTGTTTTTTTTCCTTTAACGGGTTGATGTATACATTCTTTATTTAAAAAACATTAAAACCGAAGTTGCTGGTGTAAAAATAATTAATTACGATGTTTACAAAACCAACTTAGCGATGCGTAATCTCATGGCGGAGTATTTACGACTTAATTATTGAAAATCTTGCTAATATTTTTCTACTATTTATGTGTAAAAGTAGTCACTGATAACCGTTTTTTGCTTTATTTATTTGTCAATAATCAAGGAGCTTATACTAAAGAATGGAGTCATTAGACAAAGTAACAAAGTGAAGGCAAAAATTTTGACAATACTTGACATTTCAAATTACACATTTCTCTTTCTAGAAATTGTCGCCATCTCTTTCTAAACACGACTACATAGAAACAAGATTTCCCCAGTATTTTGCCATCTTTCTAAAACAAAAGTAGAAAAGTAGCTAAAAACTTAACATATTGTATTCAATTATCAGTATTTATTATCAATGAAAGAAATAAATATAATATATTTACTTTTAATGTTTAGGTTTGTATTTTATTTTGAAAATCATCATTGTGATTCTTTCTATAACTTATGGGAAATGAAAGGATTTATGTAATGGCAGCACTCTTTTCATGTGTCAATGTCCCGAAATCTCAACATGACATAAATTGTCGTAATTGAAGTATTCATAAATATCGACTCGCGATTTTGGTACGGCTTTTTACATTTTAATAACTATAAATAGTGCAAAATGGTGCATCGCTGTATAGTTCGTGGTTGCAGAAGTGAGTGATATCCAGGATGCAGTGTGAAATTTCACTTGTAAGTGTTATAATTGCATATTATTGTTCACCTAAGTAAAATTGGTTTTTCACATGTAATTCCATATGATTATCGTTATTGGGCGAAACTCCATAGGGGAAAGTAATTTCTGATACTCGGCTTTCATACTATCTGAATTTAATTAATTTTCATACATAAATTACTTATTCAAATATGTGTAAACAAATTGACTAGGGTGACTAGGATTTTTATAAAAAAATAACCTTTTTCCGACTTGTCTTTTCAAGTCTTTGAAATAGCTGTTATATAGATATATATAGATTATTTATATAGTTTATAGATTATGTATATATATAATACATATATCGTTCTACCCATTTTTGGTTGGGAACGTTTATTTACAAACAAAACATGTAATTTGTGCAATTTACATTATTTTAATTGAGAAACATATTCAAAATGATTGATTGTATTTTACCAGTGTAATAGTGTATTTTATCTTTCACATTTGCATCTACTAACATGTAACGCAGAGTGCAATATGCACAGTGACCTCAAACTTCACTCGAATTTGGGTTAGTAAATTTGACACAGCATTAATAAAATTGTGACTGTGCTATTCAAGCCTATCAAATTATAGTTTTTAATATGCTAATTACAAGTTAAAAGTGCCTGTAAACATAAAATTTTCTTTTCTTTTTAGATTTCCGAAAGACCCTAGGCGACGGCAAATGTGGTTGTCTAATGTGCCTTTAAAAACAATATTTTATGAAAGTGCAAAAATATGTAGCCTGCACTTTCAAGGCACTGATTACATAGGCAATTGCTTACGTCAAACTGCATGCCCTTTTTTCAAAAACACGGACACTCCTGAAATGGTTAGTAAAATTTTTGCTTGATAATATATTTCTCTAGCCTCAGCCCGCAACTTTATCCTCGTTTGCTTCATAATTGCAACAGAGAGGAATTAAAATTCGTTTAAAGACAGTATTTAAATTCAGGTTTTGAAATACCTGAATGCCAACATTCATCTAAACTCGTTCTGCTGTTTTTGGGCGTTTGGACAAATTTCCCGAAGTACATACAATCTTTCGTATTCATAATAGTATGAAAAATATTTGGTATAAGGAATAATATTTTATATTGTATGTATCTAACTAAAATATGTATATGTAATAAGAATACCGAGAGATTCGGTAAAAATATTAATAGTTGGTATACGTGCAAAATTTACTCTTACATTGTTCAAATGATTTCACTTAATTTTGTTATGTTTCCAGTTTCTGGAGATATCATCAACGCCTTTGTCAGAAACCAATGCCGAGCACTGTTATACCGGAATTAAGCGAGTTAGTATAACACCTTAGATACTTTAACATAACGAGCCGTCGAAAATATTAATTTATGTATTTCCATATTATGATTTCAGACTTACAATCAAGCCATATTACCGTTTCACTATGGGAATGTTTTGCCAGTAACCAATGTGGCTGTTCCTAGCACTAGCACCAGCATTCCTTTATTACCCGACAACCAGGTATATATTTTTGATTAGTTATTTGTAAACGTTAAATTTTGTTCATCGAACTTAATTTAGGTAATTTTCGTTGTTAGATAACGTGCCAGCAGCCCTTAGATGCCTAAGCGTCGGTGGCGTAGTGCGTAAGAACGTCGTCTCCCACCCGGGAGGCACTGGTTCGATCGCCGCCACGTACCAATGTGTTTTCAAATTTTGAAATCATATGTACGTTTATTCGACGCTTTTACGGTGAAGCTAAACATCGTGAGGAAACCTGCACTTACCTTTGAAGAAATTCTTAGGTTGTGTGTGAAGTCGACCAACCCGCACTTGGCCAGCGTGGTTGACTAAGGCCTAATCGCCTCTAATATAGGGTAGGCTCGAGCCCCTCGGTGGGGACATTATATGAGCTGTTGTTGTGATTTCAGACTTACAATCAAGCCATATTACCGTTTCACTATGGGAATGTTTTGGCAGTGACCAATGTGGCTGTTCCTAGCACTAGCACCAGCATTCCTTTATCACCCGACAACCAGGTATATATTTTTGATTAGTTATTTGTAAACGTTAAATTTTGTTCATCGAATTTAATATAGGTAATTTTCATTGTTAGATAACGTGCCAGCAGCCCTTAGATGCCATATCACGGATCCGAAAAGTGCCACGGGGCTCAGAAATGATACAAGACAAGTGTAGTATAGCCCAGGTGATTTTAATTTTTTTTGTACTCGAAAACTGTAATTCAGCATTGGCTTATAATATGAACCTAAGAATTAGCCGACAAAACAGTAGACTAAAATCTTGATTTTTTTAAATGTTATCAAGATAGACCCGTGAGTTTCCTCACGATGCACTTCGACCCAGCGCGATCTTTTCTGTCTTAAAATATTTTCTTTATGTTAAATATGTTTTATTCCAGGTGAACGACGAGAACACTCCACCAATTGAAAAACCTCTATTGTGTGAGAGAAGTACACAAGTAAAATTAATAACAAATCGTGAAAAGAAATTATTAAAGAAAAACAAAATTTTGGCTCAAAAACTTTTAAGAACAAATAAATCAATGAATAAAATCAAATCTTTGCTAGGTATCGTAAAAAACTACACGGCCCAATCTGAGATAGAAAACATTATTAAGGGGAATTTTTCAAATATTTGTACACTATTAAATAAAAAAACTGCTCACCCGCAAGGCGTTCGCTATTGTAACGAGGTCAAAGCTTTTGCCCTTACCTTGCATTTTTACTCCCCAAAAGCTTATAATTTTTTAAAAAATCTTCTAGCTTTACCTCATCCTGAAACTTTAAGGAGATCAATTTCATCATTCCATTGCAATGTTGGCTTTTTAACCGAAGTATTTGAATATTTAAAACAAGAATTGCTTAAAGGAAAATTGTATTTAAAAAATGTGGCACTAATTTTTGATGCTATGGCAATAAAAAAAGATTTGACTTACGATCAAAAACTTGACAAAGTGCTCGGATATGTAGATCTTGGCCAAATAGTAGTTAACGACCCCGAGCAGTTGGCATCTGAGGCACTAGTATTTCAATTAGTGTCGTACACGGATTATTTTAAGTGTCCGATTGGTTATTTCTTTATTAAAAACTCCATACCTGGAGAATTATTAGCGGAATTAGTAAAGACCGCTATATTAATGCTTAATGATATTGGCATCACCGTCCGTTCTCTAACCTGTGATGGTGCGCCGTCAAATATTAAAGCATATCGAAACCTTGGCTGTTCTCTGGACCAAAATAATTTTAAACCATATTTTAACCATCCGAACGGTGTTAGTCGCATTTATTGCTTATTAGATCCCGCACACATGCTTAAATTGGCTCGAAACGTCTTGGCGGATTTTGCAATAGGTACAAAAACCGGAAATACTTCATTTAAATACATAATGCACTTACACGAGGTACAAAATGAAGAGGGATTAAAGTTTGCGAATAAATTAAGTGGTCTCCATGTAGATTATAAAAACAAATCAATGAATGTTAGACTTGCTGCTCAAGTACTTAGTAGTTCAGTTGCGGATGCAATAGATTTTTTAAGGGTTAGTGGTAATCCAAAATTTATCGGAAGTCAAGCGACAGTCGAATATATTCGAATAATAGATCGGTTGTTTGATTTAATGAACACTAAATCGCCATTTGGTACCAACTATAAATCCCCACTATCATTAAAAAATAAGTTTTATTGGGAAAGTATATTTGCTCACAGTAAAGAATATCTACAAACCTTGACCATAAATGGGAAAAACATCTTAAGTCATAGACGCAATACATTTGCTTTAGGATTTTTAATTAATATAACAAGCTTCTCGATGCTTGTATCAGATTTATGTGGGAATCAGGAAAGCCCAATGAAATATTTATTGACATTCAAATGTTCACAGGATAATTTAGAAATTTTCTTTTCGTGTATTAGAGCTCGTGGCCGTACTCAAAATAACCCAAGCTCACTTGAGTTTCGTAACATTTTACGAAAAATGTTGTTTCGCAACTCAATACAACCCGCGAAGAACACTAACTGCGTAGATCATACATTTCAGTCGACACATGTTTTTGATTTTAATAAAAAAAATACAAATTTACTAGAGAAAATAGAGAATGAACCTGACGATTCTAGTTTCATAGAACAGACCATGCAAAATTTAGATTTAATCGAACTTAGCCCATATCAGGAAAATATTTTATATTATATTACAGGATATATAATAAAGCAAATGACGAAGAGGTATAGATGCCAAAATTGCAAAGATTTACTGCTAGCAATAGATGGTACCGAAAAGGATCATTTATATACTATAAATGTAAATAAATTTCATTCATTCACAGCATTTGTAAATAGAGGAAAGCTATATTTTCCTTCGGGTGCAGCGTATAATATAGTAAAATATACGGAAAAAATCTTTAAAAGAGCAGTTTCAATGGACCATCTGAATTCATTAAATGTTAAAAATAAGTTAATAACAATGGTTTTACAATATTTTACGCCTATGTTGCGACAAATGTTTAACCATCCTGTCGCTAATTCTTTGACTTGCTCCGAACTGCATGAAACAAAACTCGTCAAAGACATTTCCAATTCATTTTTAGAAATGCGTATGCGATCTCAGTTAAGGAGTCAAACACAAAATACATTGATTCATTTACGAGGCAAAAGACAGAAATTGCATAAAAACTGTTATTTTTAGCCATATTTAATATCAAATATTTGATAGCTAGGTTAACAACTATCAAAGGTTTTCAAACGACATGTCCCGCTGCCAAGTCAATTTGGAAAACTTTGGTAGGAGTCAAGCACCGTAATATTAAAACTTAAAAACTAATAAAGTAAATGTTAAAGCTGATTCAGAAGTAGAGATAGAATTTGAAAAGTTTTTCTCAGATGTTCTTACTAACTTCTAAATCACTTTAGTCGCCTTCCACCTCAGCTGAATAGCTGCTTTTACAAATTGTGTCATCATGTCACAGTCACAGTAATCAAACAAGCGATCTATTATTCGAAAAGTAGAGAAGTGAAATGGTACACGCAGGTTTGACGACTTCCAGCCTCCAGAACAAGCCGGATTACGAAAAGGCTTTAGTACCATTGACCAATACATAAGTTGCAGCAGGTTATACAGAAGACCGAAGAGTATTGTCTGCCAGTATGCTTAGCGTTTGTGGACTATGAGAAAGCCTTCGATTCTGTCGAAACCTGAGCCGTGCTCCAGTGACTTCAAAGGTGCCAAATAGACTATCGGTACATCAAAATGGTCGTCTCTTGGCTGATATGATGATGTTATGAATTCGGGTTTAGACGGGGTCGCTTAACTACTATTTAGGTCAGGAAATTACACTATTACGGCTTTAGGAACAAGGCTCTTATCCTCCTGACTTCGTAACTGAGTAACAGGTACAGAAGGTTGATATATATATACGTAGGGCGTTCAATTTAAAGTAAGAATGAGGTACAAACTCTTTGAAACCGAAAAAAGTTAATACGGGCTATTCCAAATACATGGTGTGATACGTTGCGTACCGACCAACTTTACATAGGAAATCCTTATCGTTTTATGCATATTTTTTTAATACTGGTTAACGCATGACAAAGTTATATACCTTGTCATACGTTAACCAGTATTAATCGAGTTACGAGTACAAATGATTCTTTTACATCTTTTACCGGTATTCATATTTTTAATTGTTGGTCTCATGATAGAATAAAGTCACATCGGCATAATTCTTACTTTATAGAAGAGCGATTTTAAGTTTGTCTTGTACAAAATTAGCTGTAACATTTTTCTTAGTTGTTTTACAGAGTCGATTATTTTGCCAATCATTATAAAGTATTATGAAACATCGATTGATATGAAAGTAATATATTTTAGGTCAATATTTTAGAAGTATCTATGTGAATATGTAACTATATTCTGCGGATATCACTGTATCATATAATAATAAAGGATTTTGTTCTTTCAAGTATCAATATTATGTGTATATATAACTTTGTTTTACATAAATTCTTGAGTCACATATGTAATATATGAATGTTTAGATTGTTATTTATGTTTAGATTTAAAATGGAACAGTTCTTGTGATCAAGTTTTTATTAAGGAATAAACTTAGTGTGTTACAGAATTTATAAAACTACCACTACTACTACTTTATTTATTTTTAATAACTACCCAAAATATACGCATGTAAAACTGTAACTTAAATTAAACTGATAATTATTTACTGACTTGTATTGATGTTTTGAAATCATTACAAAATTGTAAGCTGTGGAGTTCTTCGCCGGAGTCTTTCGCCATTTCTGCTCCATCTCAGCATAATAATTATTATTTCGTCCCGAAATGGTGGTAGGGCTTTTGACGATTTAAAAGCACTTAGCAAAGTCCATTTAATAAAGAGCTTTTTCATTTTCATATTTCGCCAATGTTAAGTGTAAATTTACTTATAGTAACGGAAGTACGGAAGATTAAAACTAATTATTATGAATGTTAATTCTTTGTCATGGTAAACTCAAAAATATTTTATTAACTTAACGAAGTCCAAGATTGTCCGTAATTATTTTTTCTGCTATAGGCACCCTACTAGAAAGAGACAGAGCCTCTCTAGCTAATGTCAAGAAATGTCAAGATATGTCAAGGGTTGTCAAAATTTTTGCCCTCACTTTTTTCATTTGACTAATGACTCCATTCTATAGGTAATATAAGCTCCTTGGTCAATAATGATTTACATCGAAATAATACCAATACAACAAAATAAAAACTGATTTACCTGCAAGAAAATTCTCGTCAACCGAACTCACACAAAACGCAACAAAGAGAGGACTTATCGAACTTCCACTTAATTTAAAAGTAAACTAACAACACTACGAAAGATAAAAACACCACTTCAATAAGTGTTTACAAGTATTTAGATAACAAAGCAATCATTATCTCGAATGGCACCGGTGTCAACACAGACTACAGGATAGGTGTCAAGTACCTACGAAACACCGAGTGCGCGGGAGTGAAGTATGCGTCACTTCCAAAATTATTAACACTGAAGTTAGCTTCAAGTGTTGGTGTTTTAAGTTTTAAAATTATACTACAGATACTAAAGAATGCCATACGCATAATATTTATGGCCTTTTTGCTTTTTTAAAAAGCATCGGAGTCCTATTTATGCAGCCCGACAGCCGGGCAGACGATTATCAAAGTTTGGGTCTGTAGTCCCAAAAAACAATCGAGGCATGTAAACGTCATGGGTCTGTAGTCCCGAAAAACAATCGAGGGGATAAGGCAAGATAGGTCGCAATACCAATTTAAAATAAACCTGTGGACCGGAATAATTAACGGACAAATAGTCGGTCCACATGAACTGCCAGACACCTTAAACGCAGAAAGGTACTTAAGTTTTTTGCAGAATGACTTACATTCACTGATGGAAAATATTGCTCCAGAAGTTCGACAGAACATGTGGTTGCAGAACGATGGCTGTCCCGCTCATTATGCTCTTAGTGTTCGAGAGCACCTCAACTCAAATTATCCTTATAGATGGATAGGGCGCTTAGGTCCAATATTGTGGCCACCACGCTCACCAGACCTAAATCCACTGGATTTCTTTTATTGGGGTTGTCTAAAAGAAAAGGTGTATAAAGAAGAAATAACGAGTTTCGAGTAGAGATGGGTTTATGCCTTGGCATATTGGGCGCATTGAATAAACGCCGGATAAATGCCTGTAAATGTCGAGTAAATGCCTTTTGACTGGGCAAAAACTTTAACAGAACTTTATTTAAATTTTTCATTCAAATAGCTATATTTGAGTGTGCTGAAAAGGTTATTCCACAAAAACATATTGGACTAAAGGGTTTAAGCCCGATGTTTTGGTAAAAAACCAATAAACAGCCATAAACACCCAGACTTAATTTGTGAAAATACTCAAAATTAATATTAAAAACGAGGTTTAAAATTATTTTTATTAATGCAAATGATGAATAAGGAAATGCTGCACTTCAAAATCTCGCTGTCCATGAACTAGTTATGTTACACACGTTAAAAGTACGATCCTTGACGATTGTTTTGTGATTATAGTTGAACAATGTGTTAGTATAATGTAACCAATCACACAAGCTATCTTTGAACTCGAAGGTGATGAGTATAACATCAGTAAAGTTTATATTTTACGCCAGATAAATACGCTGTGGCAGGTTATACAAAAGACCTAAGAGTATAATTTGCCATTATGCTTAGCGTTTGTGGACTATGAGAAAGCCTTCGATTCTGTCGAGACCTGGGCCGTGCTCCAGTCACTCCAGAGGTGCCACTTAGACTATCGATACATCCAAGTGTTGCGGTCACTGTACGAAAACGCCACTATGTCAGTCTTCAGGACCAGAATTCAGAACCCATACAGCTCCAGCGAGGCGTGAGACAGGGTGATGTTATATCGCCGAAACTGTTCACAGCTGCGTTGGAGGACGCGTTTAAGCTTTTGGACTGGAGAGGACTTAGCATCAACATAAATGGCGAGTACATGACTCACCTTCGTTTTGCAGATGATATCGTAGTTATGGCCGAGACCTTAGAAGAACTGGGCACAATGCTCGACGATCTCTGTAGATTCTCCCAACAAGTGGGCCTTAAAATTAACATGGATAAGACGAAAATCATGTCGTATTTCCATGTCGCACCCACTCCTGTAAAGGTTGGAAGCTCTACACTGGAAATTGTCGACCATTATGTTTACCTGGGACAAACAGTCAACTGGGTAAGTCCTTACTTATCAATCGACAAATCCAACTCGGCTTTGGTAGCGTTCGGGAAGCTAGAGAAACGGCATATTCTCGGCCCATCTACCGCAGTGTCCTAAGACGAATATTTTTAATTCGTGTGTGTTGCCATTGATGACCTATGGAACCATAACGTGGCCGCTTACAATACGCCTCATAAGAAGGCTCAAGGTCACCCAAAGGGCAATGGAGAGGGCTATGCTCGGAGTTTCTCTGCGTGATCATAGCAGAAATGATGAGATCCGCAGGAGAACCAAGGTCACCGACATAGCCCAAAGAATTGCGAACTTTAAGTGGCAGTGGGCAGGGCACATTGCGAGGAAGACGAGTGGCGACCACGTTCCGGGAAACGCAGCGTTGGTAGGCCCCCCATTAGGTGGACTGACGATCTGGTAAAGGTCGCGGGAAGCCGCTGGATGTGGGCAGTGCAGGACCGAACAGTTTGGAGATCCTTGGGGGAGGCCTATGTCCAACAGAGGGCGTCTCTCGGCTCAAATGATGATGATGAAAGTTTAAACGATCTTCAAAATTTCAAAAATATATTATTTAAATTACTATTTGCTTTCATTTCGACAACTATTCTGGAAACTTTTAATGAAGAATGTTTGAAGATTGCAGTAGAACATAGAACTACAAATTTCACATACCAATACACTACGCTGCACATATGGTAAACCCTAGAACTGAAGGACATCAACTCAATCAGGATCAAGAGATGGTAGCGATCGAGTATGATCAAACCCTAGCTGATTTTTTGGAATTTAGATTGTATGGTTGATCTTGCTCAATACACTCGCTATATATTGAGCAAGATCAACCATACAATCTAAGATGGTACCTATATGGAGAAAAAAATCACATGGAAAGCTGCAGAGAAGGTAGATGCTGTATTGTGGTGAAAAGGAATTTGTGGTTCCTCGCCGCTAAGTAAAGTAGCAAGGTGCTGTCAGGATACGAAGTGTCGTATCCTGACAGCACCTTGCACATCTGCAGCTACTGAACAGTCGTTTAGCATGCATGGTTTCACACACAGTGCAAAGCGAAATGGCGAGAGAAGAAAGAGCAGCCCAAATCACATATTTGGCATACAATAGAATTACATAAATGGAAAACAATGATCCATCTAAAAAAAAAAATGCCGAATGTTCACGATACGGAAATCGACTATTTTTTAAGCGATGATTATGATATTCAAATAAAATCTAACCCGATTCAATTCAATACGCCTGGTCATGAATAAACATCAACATTCATTTTAACACCGAGAACTTGAATTTGTTGATGTTGCATCTAATGTCTGTTGCCTTAGTGATGACGATGATGATGTGAAGATGTGAAGTAAAACCTAATGTTTGCGTTCCTAATAGAGATCAAAATGAATCCAAAATAATCATTAAGACCACGATGATTATAAAAATTGATAAATACTTATATATTTAAGAGAGTTAAAAATATTTTCTACAACTACCTATTGAAATAATTCGAATTCAACTGTGATTTTTTAATAATGCTTTGATTATTATGACTGATTATTTGATTAATATTTTAAGTTACAAAATACTAACATTAAGTTTTATTTTAAGTTAAGTTCCGGCTTTTTTTTTTACAAAATAAAGTTATTAGTTTTTGTGCCCAGTGATCGGGCATTTATTTGGGCGTAAACTCATTTATGCCCAATATGCCAAGTTTATGCCCATTTTGTCCATATTTGTTTTTGCCCTCGACCCATCTCTAGTTTCGAGCAACTGAGGACTAGAATCCAGACAGCAGCACGAGAAATCGAAGAAAGCGGGTTTGCTCGTCAAATCAAAAGATCATTTATCCGTCGATGCAGAGCGTGTATAGCTGCGCATGGAGGACACTTTGAACATTTGGTGTAATTTGTTAACATTATGTCAAAAACATTGATTGTTATTAATGTAACTACATTTATTGCTATTTTCGGCTTTATTTCACAAATTATTAATGGTTGTTTAAAATTGTTATGTACTCTTACTATTTCTAAATGTAGCAATTAATTAAGTATTAGCGATAAGTAAAGTATTCTTTAAAGTAACATCATAAATATTATGCAACACGATCCTATTAATGTGTAATGCTAAGCGTATCGACGACTCTGGTGTACGGTAAAACTTGAATAAGTTTATGTTTACAACTAATTTAAGAAATCACTACTGTAATGTTTTATTTGAATAAATAAATAAATAAATAAAAATAATGACATCGCCATTATGTTTTTTATTTATTATGTCAATTAAGTTAGGTCTCAATCACTACAACTTGGTTGTTATTTTCGAATTAAATAGCCATAACTATTGCTAGGTTTACTAAATAAAAATTTTATTTAGTAAACCTAGCAATATTGTAGCATTTTAAAATGTGTATCTTGTAAGGATATTTTTGAATGCATTGCCATTGCCAGTATAGTACATTTTTTTCAAATAATGCTTTAATATTAACGTAACTAAATTTCCATAGTATTTTGATGAACTTCTTCTTTATTACGAATAACTTTTTTTTTATTATTAGGATCCACTATTGTAATACCATTTTGAAATCGGTATTTAGTAGGCATGTTTTAAAGTTTATGGGCACTAAGCGTGTGGTACATTTTTTTTGCAAAAATCGCGTCTGATTATCCATGATAAGTTAAAGTTTGGGTTAAAAATTAAAAATAAGCTATTTTTGCATTAAAATCTTAAAATTTACATCAAAGATAGTATTTTTTTTTAAGATAGCTAATGTATCCAGCAGTAAGAAACAGAAAACGGAATAAGAAAAGAACGTTTATTGTGAAAACTGCATCTATTTTTATGAAAAAGGGTAAAAAAATTTATAAAAAAGGTTTAAATATGTTTTTCTATAAACCCTTGGGTAAAATTGGGTAAAAATAGTGGTATGTTATAGTTGAATACCTAGTACGCCGAACCCTTGGCTTTGGACCACTATTTACGCCACACCCTGTATAATAATATTTTTGCGTTTTCAAACGCGTAAATATTAATACTAGAAAAATGCACTGAAAAAAATCGACTTACCTCAGGCGGGACTCGAACCCGCATCTTCCACAATCCGGCGAATGCGTTGACCAATTACGCCACCGAGACACTGCTTTTCGCTGTCGAAATTTGTCAGTGCTTAAAATCAAATCTTTGAAATTTGCACTTCTAAGACCCGAACGAAATATTTTTGCAAATATTTGACGCTCAGATAAGATGAAACTACCTTACATTATGGAATAATTTTATTTTTGCGTTTACAAACGCGTAAATATTAATACTAGAAAAATGCACTGAAAAAATCCGCCCGGATTGTGGAAGATACGGGTTCGAGTCCCGCCTGAGGCAAGTCGATTTTTTTTAGTGCATTTTTCTTGTATTAATATTTACGCGTTTGTAAACGCAAAAATAAAATTATTCCATAAAGAATTAACATTCATAATAATTACTTTAAACTTTTTTTTCCTGGGTGCCTTTTAGCACGGTAATGTTATCTATTTTAGGCTCCCAGGAAAAATCACCAGCTGAAATTCGAGGATTTATCGCTTCTGTGACTCTAAGTTTTAAGTCATTGGTTTTAAGAGGCATTCTTACAGTTTATTATACTGTAGCTTATCTCATGTCATGTCAACTCATAAATATTATATTATTCTTTTTTTCAGCTTCTCCGATTTCTTTTTGTAAAAACACGTGTTGAGAGATTCCATTTTTACTCAATCTACCGTACAATTGTCTGTTACTATAAGTACATTTTCACTTTATTTTGGCGAAATGCGTAAATGAAAATGAAAAAGCTTTTTATTCAAATGGACTTTGCTAAGTAATTTTAAATCGTCAAAAGCCATACCACCATTTCGAGACGAAATAATAATTATTTCTTCTGAGTTCTTGTTGTAAAAACACGTGTTGAGAGACTACATTGTTAATCCAATCTACCGTACAATTATAATGTAGAATACTTAGACCAATAGAATCATTGGTCTGAGGTAGAATAACTTTTTTCACTTGACATTAATTTCCACAGTAATTTTCTCCTCAAATCAAGAAGCTTATATTTTACCCTCAAACTTACGACAAGAAATTTTTGTGTTAGTAGGTTTCATACCTCTACGCTCTCTATAGTTTAAAAAGTGAACATTATAGAATGATTTTTCACTACGGCAACATTTTTCTGCCATTTTTATCTTTCATTTCCCTGACGATCGACGAGGCGACGTTCGATCGTTTGGTCACGTCATCTTTTTATCCGTGTAATGTCTGATTTTTGCATCCCACATGCTTAGGGGTAACCGAATTAAGAAGAAATCCAAGAATCCCCGTACCAGAAGAAAAGTCCGACCGATAATAGACGTAAATGTGAATTTGAAAGTGTGAACTGAGTCGCGAGGTGTACGGTTCGTCCGGTTCGATCTGGTTTTTAGCAGTTAGAACCGCGAGTTGGGGGCCCTTTCCCTTTTATTCCTTTATTTACAAGTTATTTGTGTGTTATAAAAACTTTATTTTACATAATTTTAGTGTTTTTATTGTGTGTACGTTCGTTGAAACCCAAACAAAATGTCTGAGGAATCGTCCGCAGATCGCAATGTCGAGATTTGGAAGATCAAGAAGCTCATAAAGAGCTTGGAAATGGCTAGGGGGTGAGTTGTTTTCGTTGTTATATTAAAAATATAATTTATGATTGATTTCGTAAGTGTTGAAATTTGGCGACACGTTTTGTGCGAAATGCCAACGGGGCTGCGTCATATAGCCAGACATGCGTTTCGATGACCATGGTGCATGCGCTTATAACCTTTACGACACGCGATATTGAAGTGAATGCGGCATAGTATGTGACACAAGCAATTTTAGCATCGTATTAGCCATAATAATTAGTACAGCTGATTTGGCCACGCGTTGCACTGTCAATCGATAGCTTCATGACAGTCCGACGCGGAAAAATCGATACGTTTCTTTCCCGCTTCTTTCACTTGTAAGAAGATGCATTTTATCGCTTATTATGTTTAAGTACAATGAACATCTTTCCCCTCCAATTTTATCATGTGCTGAAAATTTTATTGTTGTCCCTATCTAACATTACTAGTTTGACCTTAAAAGTACCTATTCTTTTTGTCATAATAGATGGTTTCTCTTTAAAAAATTGCTGAAAAATTGTGTGTTTTGACTACCGTCTAGAAGTCGAATCATTAAAACTACTCCAACAAAGAAAAATTATTTATTTTAATTATTTCTAGCTGAGAAAACACATTTTAAATGTTGTTTAAGAACACAGGAAACATAACTCATTAATGTAATAATAATGTTGTAAACAGATTACTTCAACATGCTCACTGTTAAGTTATTCATAACATGGTGACATACCTACTGCCAGAAGTGGCTCACATCAACACGTATACCACACCACAATACCTACTGCCAGAAGTGACTAATGCATAATTTATGTCACCAAAAGCATCGATATGCTGATACTTCTTTGAATTATCTGATCACATAGTTAGTTTTCAGTGGATTGACAAGAACTTGGATAATTGGGCAGATTGTGAAGTTCTGGACCATAAAAGCTCGACCATTGGTTGAGTAACCTATTTTATGAAAATGGTAGTGGTCAGGGGTGATAAGTAGGTTCAGAGGTTTTTTATGACAAAGTGCATTGGACTGTTTGTGGGGTAGAAATTGCCGGGCTATCATGATGTGCCAGGGCATATCACGATATGGCCAATTATACTATCTGGTGACCTGGCTGACTTTATTACACTTGATTTCAATTTATTTATTTTTGACCTGGGAAATGAAAATCCGCATGACTATTGTGGTGGAGTGGTCAGTAATATCTGCCTACATATCAAGGAGTCCGGCTTCAAATCCTGATAGGAGCAAATGTTTGTTCTTTGCACTGTGAGTCCATGACCGATTGCATGATAAACGCAAAAAAAATTGTTATTCATCCCATAAACTAGTCAAATAACGTTTCATTCTAAGGGTGTTGCATTTCTGTTGGTTAGTAAGCTAGAGGTCCACAGGGTAGGGAAGAGGACGAGGGCTGGCAGAGCAGTAGCACATGTGTCATGTCAGTTGCTAGTGTCTATAGGCTATAGTGACTGCTTACCACCAGGCAGACCATATTCTTATCTGCCAACCAAATAACAAAAAAGTGACCTACATGTAGGACGTCAACTTGTTAACTGATGACTTGAAGTTGTCAACTTTGCATAAAACAAATACAATTAGATAGACTATGTACTGGACTGTTGTGTTTGTCTAATTACTTATACTTAACAGCCTTTATAATTTGACTCACTGCTGGGACACAAGGCCTCTCCTAGTCATCGAAGGAGGTTTAGGCAGTAGTCCACTACGCTTGCCCAATGCGGGGTATAAGGTAATCAATACCCCTTTGCTGATCTGTTAGTCACCTTCTACGACACTGGAGGATATGAGATGATGCTATTCTACTCTGCCGGCATCACATGGCTATTTGTCTCATTGCTTTGTAATAATGTCCCTTGTAAGTGTTTGACATCCTTCTCTAAGGCCCATGGACCTACCAGTAGCACTAATTCACTATAGTAATTCAGACCCCACCCTTGTAGACACTTAAGTAGTCAATATGACACAAACCTTTAGCTACGTATGCAGTGACAGGCACGTAGTGAGATTTTTATATGTGTTCACTACAACACATCATGTGTTGTAGTGATCAAATAGACTTTTTTTTTTCATATATAAATAACTTAAGTTCGTATGAACAAATGAACTAACAGACAAACAAAAGGTTTTTTTGAGCAAAAAAAGTTCTTTATTACACCAAAATAAAAATTAAACTTAACTAACCAATAAATAAAGTTCAACAATGCCACATCTAGTTTTGGTCTTCATACATCCATGTTCAAATGTTTTGTTTATTATTATGCTGGCAGTAAAGTTACGTTTGCTTTGTATCTGGTTTTTAGGAGGACCGACACTTACTTTTATTGTATGTTAGCTTATGTCGCTCGTGTACCTTCATTTATTTTATATTTATTTTTTGTCTTAAGTTTCTCAGTAAGTGAATTGTATATTCTTTTGAGAAATTAAGTATCTTTAACCATATTTCTGCCGGAAGGTCTGAACCATTAGGAATAAATTCTACTGTCGAATAGGTGTCCTAATTCAAGTTAGCGTGATGCGATTGCGCGACTTAATTGTTTGAAAATGTATTCGCACGAAAGTAGTTCGTACGAATGCGCGATCAAACAATGATGTAGAATAGATGCCTAATTAACCGTCGCGCGATTATCTCGTCGCGTCCACTGAGAGCGGGGTGAGGGGCAGGGCAGGACACCCGCCAATTTATTAATGTGTTTTGAAGACGACTGAGCGCACGCTACTTACTTTGCGGGAAGCTAAACTCCTCTTGTGTAAAATATCATTTCCAGATAAATTGATAATTTAAGGTCCATAATCCAAGATTATGGACTTTAAATTATCCGATGCCATGCAAACTGCGAAGCGGCCTTTGCATACGCTCGCATCGTTTATTCGTGCGATAATCCCAGATTTTATAATCGTGCAATCACTTTCTATTAGAACGACGCCTTATTATTAAAATAAGTAAGTCTACTTAAGTGAGGGTAGTTCCTACTTTTTGTTGTGTCTCTTGATGTTTTGCTCCTGAGCTCAATTATATGTGGAGTGATTGAAACAGCGTTATAAAGGTGATTTTCCACCAGAGTGGCGAGACTAGACGAGGCGAGAAGAGAATTGAAATCGCACTGACCCTTTTCCACTAAAAAATAGCTATCGCGAGCACTCGCGTGACCGCCGTAGGCTTCATTAAGCAGCGTCCCCACTAGAGTCCCCACTAGGCCGCGCGGCCACAAGAAGCCGCGCGGCCCGGCCTCGCGAGGCTTTTTTGTCATATTATTTTAGGCCTCGCTCACGTACACACTCACGAGGCTTGGCCGCGCGGCTGGGCCTCATGGAGCCGCGCGGCCCTAGTGGGGACGCTGCTTTAGATAAACATATACAGTGCTGTTGAGTTCGTCTCGCAATGCACACGCAATTACTGTTATCGCGAGAAGCGTGTTTCTGTTGCAGAGTTAATTTATACTCTACTAGCTTCCGCCCGCGACTTCGTCCGCGTGGACATTTTACCCCCTTAGGGGTGGAATTTCCAAAAATCCTTTCTGAGCGGATGCCTACGTCATAACATCTACCTGCATGCCAAATTTCAGCCCGATCCGACCAGTCGTTTGGGCTGTGCGTTGATAGATCACTATGTCAGTCAGTCACCTTTGAGTTATATATACTTAGATATCGGAAGCAATACGGTTCATTTTTACACAAACAATTAGCATATTCTCGTCAATCCACACAGTTTCCACCAAAGATGCGATAGGAGAGGATTGAAAATTTGCCATACAAATTTCAATTCTCTTTTTGCTTCGTCTCGTCTCGCCACACTGGTGGAAAATCACCTTAAGGCTTGTTCAGATATACGAAGAAAGCGCTACCTTGGTAGCGAAAACTATCAAGCTATATTCCGCCGGGAATTTGTATCAAGTTTCGCATCTAGCGCGAACGTAGAATCCGCGCCATTATCGCCTGGGTAGGCATCCATTTCATCGCTATCGATTATGAAAATAAGATGTTTATTTCCCTGGTCACGCACGATACGCTGATGTGCACTCACGGACGGTATGAAAGTGACTGCTGTCTAATCATTAGTCAAGTTCCGCTGGTCTAAGCGAAATGTTTCTCTACCCATCATCATCAACAGCTCATATAATGTCCCCACCGAGGGGCTCGAGCCTACCCCACATTAGGGGCGATTAGGCCTTCCAACCACGCTGACTTCACACACAACCTAAGAATTTCTTCATAGGTGTGTGTAGGTTTCCTCACGATGTTTTCCTTCACCGTAATAGCGTCGATTAAACGTACATGTGAATTTAAAATTTGAAAACACATTGGTACGTGGCGGGGTTCGAAACGGTGCCTCCCGGGTCTCTGATGCTTCTAAAACTAGCCAAAGTTTTAAGCAGTGAAAATAACCCAGTGGTATTCGCTACCCACATCACTGCAGTCTGAAAAAGCCTTAATTTGAACTTAACTCTTATCACTGTAATAACAATTTCATTCCATCTTTTCCAGCAACGGCACATCCATGATCTCTCTGATCATCCCGCCCAAGGATCAAATCTCGCGGGTGTCAAAGATGTTGGCGGACGAGTTTGGCACAGCGTCCAACATTAAGTCGCGGGTGAACAGGCTCTCTGTGCTCGGCGCGATCACCTCGGTACAGCATCGGCTGAAGTTGTACACTAAAGGTGAGTAACTTAGGCGCGAAGCACACCAATCTGGTGTCGGGCGAGGACGCGGCGCGGACATCATTCAAATACCGTACTAAATACACGGCAATAAGGTCATTAATTGTACAAATTCAACGGCCCTCATCGGGCGCGCTATAGCCACGCCATTTAGGCGTTGAATTTGTTCAATTAGCGACTTTATTGCCGTGTGTCTGGTACGGTATTTCAATTAAACAGAATGACTCACACCAACGTTTTTTGTTATCAGCATATTTAAAAAGTAGGTAGCTCGAGAAAAAAGAATTTGTGTTTATTTTTTTCCTATCTTCAAAACTGACTGAGATATTAAACGTTAAAGTACGGCTTCCGCGGCAAACTCAGACCACTCAGACTAAGCGTCCGCGCCAGCGCGTGAAGTCACGGCGCAACAAAAGTGTGAAAAAACACATTTTTCTTGGTCTTTCTTTAATTTAAAATACTATGTTGTTTTAAAGAAATTGATCCTTATGAATGACTCTTTCGGTTGGTATCATAAAATACAAAATGTTTGTATTTTTTCATAGTGTTTGTGTTAACAGTTACTTTAAATATTATTGTTAATAAATTTATATATACAGGATGAAAAAAAAAGACCGTTTTTGGAGGAAAAGTACCCTTAATATTGATAATGGCAAATTTTACTGAAAGGAAACATTCCTTTATTTTCAAAAATAATTAAAACTGCATTTAGAGATTTTTGGAAAATCACCTGCTGGAGCCGTAGCTTCCCGTCGAATCACAATCTAGTCGTCGCGTAGAAGGAAGTCGATAATAACGCTTGACGATGCTGAATTTAATATACAACTTCAAGCCATCTTTGTCTTCTACTAAAGACATGTTTTCGCAACAAAATCTAACTGTATAATGACGCCTGACGCCACGCTTCAGATCGTAATTGTGTTATACTCTTGCTCGCTATATATTTGGGATCGACAAAGTTTTCCGCCTCGAACGAGATGTAAAGTCGCCGGCGAAATGCCGACGCGACCACTCATGTCGAGTTTGGTGTGTAGACTCCATTAGATTTCTACAGTCTAGCTCAGTCTTTCTCAAAGTGGGCGATAACGCCCCCTTGTGGGCGTTGGTGACCTAGAGGGGGGCGTTATGAGGCCCAGAAAAAAATGGGGGGCGTTGGGGTAGTTTAGGGGGGCGATGGTTGATTTGTAATTTAATTTAATTTTTACTTTAAAATTCACTAAAATTTAAACCTACGTTCTAATCAATATCGAATTATTAGATTTATATTTCTGCCCTGTATGATGGTAATAAAACCTAAAATTACTTAACGTAGATTTCGTAGGATAGCCCGTACATATAGATTTTGTTAAATAGCACTATTGAAGCAATCGGCTGGTTCATCGTTACTGTCCTAACTTGGTACGATTGAGCCTCGAAAGAGATAAACGAGTTTGTCCATGTTTGTGTAATTAAGGTAATGAAATTGTGGTTTTTAAGTTTTAGGGAGTGTATAAAAATATGGGGGCGCTGAAAAATAATTGATTTTCAAAGGGGGCGGTAAAAGAAATAAGTTTGATGATCTCTGGTCTAGCTAGAGGGACAAATTATGGACAATACGCACTCGTTACTAAATTAATGAAAGAACTTCTTCAACAGTACCTCCAAACGGCCTCGTGATCTACTGCGGTACAATCGTCACCGAGGAAGGCAAAGAGAAGAAAGTGAACATCGACTTTGAGCCGTTCAAGCCTATCAACACATCCCTCTATCTCTGCGACAACAAGTTCCACACGGAGGCTCTGACAGCGCTGCTGGCTGACGACAACAAGTTTGGCTTCATTGTCATGGATGGTAACGGGGCCCTGTTCGGTACACTGCAGGGGAATACCAGAGAGGTGAGTTTCGGACACTATTTTTTTTTACACTATGGTAATTTGCCGATTTTCTCCGCAATTTATGCCAGTGTCATGTACTTTTCAAGTTCTTGTTTTTCACGAGCGATTTTGAACGCGCAAAGTTGGATGCTTGTGGGGTCTAAAACAAACACAATACACAATTATGTATTACTAAAATGGAATACATAGATACACATTGGAGATGTACATTGAAATAAATATTATAGCTTTATGTTGTTAGCGGTAATAAATTTCAAGAATGCTGTTATCTTAGGATTGGAGAAGGAGGAAAGGTGTCTACTATTAACTGGCTATTGGATTTCTGTTCTGGCTCGATTCTCTAATTATTTATTTATTATTTGGGAAACAAACAGTCACACGACGAAGTATTCATACTCGTACTAAAAAAGTTTCCACTAAATGATCCACTGAGTGATGTGGTGTCACACTCCTTCAGCAGATTCCGTATGGATAAGCGTGGGGAGACCCTTAGTACTAAATGCTATATTTATGTCCTTAACAGTACTTTTTAAGTACTAAATAATAGGCTTTAACGCCCATTATATGAATGTATTTGTTTGGAAAGTACGAATTGCCGATTTTTTCACTGACTGACTGACATAGGGATCTATCAACGCACAGCCCAAACCACTGGACGGATCGGGCTGAAATTTTTCATGCAGGTAGATGTTATGACGTAGGCATCCCCTAAGAAAGGATTTTTGGAAACTCCTCCCCTAAGGGGGTAAAATGTACACGCGGACGAAGTCGCGGGCGGAAGCTAGTTAGTGTATAATTCCTTTAATACAATAGCTAAGTCCATTATTCTTTTTTTTTATTTTAAACTTCATTACAAGGACTTATATTTATGTATAAAATTTTATTCTCATTTTATTTATTTCATTAGAAATAAATCTTCAAAAACAGCTCGTCGTAAGAGGTGTCCGTCTCAGTTATTAAAATATGAATATTTTTTCACAGGTATCAATACTCAATTTTTTTTTCTATGTATCCTATAGCTTAATGTTGTCTCAATATATCCACAAAATTACACAAAATTTATTGTGGTTCCTAAAAAAATAGCAAATATATTTGTATGGGAGAGTGATTTTTCGTTAAATTCTCGATACAAAACGAAAATTTCATACTTAAACCCCTAATTGTACTTTTAAGTAGGTACGAAATAGTACTTTTCAAGTACTGTAAGTACTAAATAGTACTTTTTAAGTACTAAATAGTACTTATAAGGTACTAAATGCTACAAAAAATTCTTCCGCAGGTACTCCACAAGTTTACAGTGGACCTGCCCAAGAAGCACGGCCGCGGTGGTCAGTCCGCCCTGCGTTTCGCCCGTCTCCGCATGGAGAAGCGTCACAACTACGTGCGTAAGGTCGCCGAGGTGGCCACTCAGCTGTTCATCAGCGCGGATAGGCCTAACGTGGCTGGTCTCATCTTGGCCGGTTCTGCTGATTTCAAGACGGAGTTGTCGCAGTCTGATATGTTTGATCCGGTAAGTTAGCTTTTTCTCCCTAGTTTCGTTTAAATATGAAGGTAGATGAAATTTTGTCAAATTATTAATAGAAATCGACCATATTGTTTATTTTTGTGTTTGGCAAGTTCAATTATGATTGAAATTGATACCAAATTAAATAGAAAACGAAAAACATGGAAAAAAAATCCTGTCATGGATAAGTGCTGCGACGGGACTGAACCCGCGACCTTTCGCTATCCGGGCGACTGCTCATCCAGCTGAGATACACAGGACTGTTAGACTACGACGAATTTAACGAAAGGTCGCGGGTTCAAGTCCCGTCTCAGCACTCATGACAGGATTTTTTTCCATGTTTTTCGTTTTCTATTTAATTTGGTATCAATTTCAATCATAAGAAATTGACCATATTAAATTTTATAAATAGTTTTTTTTTTTCATTTTTCTAGTGAGGTTTCCATTATTATTAAAACTGAATTAGTTACATAAAACGCGAATTAAGTTTCAATCAGTTTTCATAAGATTTTAAACAAAGAAATGTTATTACAAGGAATAAAATAAAGCTATTTCGGAGGAATAGTGAGTTAATATCGATACACGTTTAGATTTATGATAATACAACACTAGAAATAGTGCGATTGACAGTTCGACGTTAGTGAAAAAACTCTAACCTGTTTCGGAGACGGAGGGTGCGTATTACCACTCAATTGGTTGTGTGCTCGATGACCACAATGTAATGTTATTTGACTATGGTCTTCTGTAAGGTACTATACCACAGTTCGGGTACAAACAATTTGAACGGCTGGCCCTCTGTGCCCTGTAAAATAAAGTTTATATATTTTCTATTCTATGCTAAATTTGTTAATTTCCAGCGTCTCCAAGCCAAAATCATCAAACTGGTGGATGTGTCTTACGGAGGAGAGAACGGTTTCAACCAGGCCATCGAGCTGGCAGCCGAGTCCTTGCAGAACGTTAAGTTTATACAGGAGAAGAAACTCATTGGACGGTACTTTGATGAGATCTCACAGGTTAGTGTTGGTTGGTTACTTAAACAGGGTGACTGGGATTTCATTGGATACTTTTAAAATAAGACTGATTCATAGTGGTAATCCCAATTAACAGGTGTAAAAAGTCCTATGACAAAGCCGAGAACTACGTATTCCGCTCATCATTAGGACCATTTTTCTCTTCTAGACTATACCTGGGAAATTAATAGTTATGAAGTTATTGAAGGTCAAATTTAGAATATTTTTTTTTAAAGATTTTAATGAAAACAAATTGTAAAAATTTGTTTTCGAAGGTCAAAGTTAGAATTTTCTTTTTTCAAGATTTTCGCGAAAACAAATTGAAATAGTTATTTGTTCATCAAGTGAGCAAAGGTATTTTTTGCTGCGAGTCCCAATATTAAATCATGAACCTGCGAAGTAGTCTAAAATTGATATAATTCATAAATCGACTACTGAGCGCAGTGAGTGATTTAAAGGCACGAGACAAAATAATTTGCTCTCAGTGAGAAAATTGTTGTAGGGAAGAAAAACAAGGCAATACTTTAATACATGTTTATTATCTTAAAAATAACCATTGAAAATTAAAAGTAAGATTACTAAAATAATTTAGATTGAACGTTACAGTCTTATTTAAAGCTCGCAGCAAAGAGCGTTTTTCTTTCGAGAATTTACGAAGCAAAAGAGGTCTTTTGGTGCTGGAGAGGTAAAAACATTATTTCTGAATTTTTGTCCAAAGAAACATCAAAATTTTAAGTATTGCATACCAAAAAATGGCTTTAAGCGCTCAATGTAATTAACACCAAAAAATAAAAATCGTTTCCCAGCAATAATATTTTTATGTTTCTTGTATGTTTCTTGTACACCCTGTATGTGGCAATTATTAAAACTAGCCAAGTCCATTTAAATAAACAGTTTTTTTTTTAAATTTCAACTCATTGTTTAACTTGTTTTTTTAGGATACCGGCAAATATTGCTTCGGCGTCGACGATACCCTACGCGCTCTGGAGTTGGGAGCGGTGGAAACGCTTATATGTTGGGAGAATCTTGACATTCAGAGGTAAGGAACTACTTTATATTTATAGTATATTTTCTTACATAACTTTTCAATTCCTATCATTGGAGGTCCGAAAATATTTCTCATACCATTTAAAACCATAAAGATCACTCTTTATAACAAATCATTCTTCATATAACATAATCATTGAAATTCATAATATCATTACCTAAGCACCTAGGTAGGTTAGGGTGTATTTTTTGTTACGACCAGGCGGAGTGCACTGATTTTGTAAGCAACAAGGTAGTAACAGTATTAATAAAAAAGTTATGATCACTAACCGTTATGTAACAAATCATTCTTCATAAAACATAATCATTGAAATTCATAATATCATTAATCATACATTTTTGGGCGAGTCTAGTGTTTTATGCACCTACATGGCTGGGTGATGGGTAGGTTAGGGTTATTTTTTTCATGACCAGGCGGAGTGCACTGTTTTTGTAAGCAACAGGGTAGTAACAGTATTAACAAAAAATAATGATCACTAACTGTTATGAGCTCCGTTGGTAGTAATAAAAATTTTTGAATAAAAAAGTATGAAAAATAAAATTATGAAGAGTGATTATTATGAACACAAATCGGTAGTAAGACAAAGAATAGTATTTAGAATATTATGTGAGCCAATATGGACTCCTAACATAGTCATATAAAATAGTATAGTGATACCAAAAATATGGAATTTAAAAAAAAAATAGTTCTTCATACAAATAATTCGGCCAGAAAAACAAAATGTATGAAAAATTGCAAAATTATTTTTACAGTTATATTTATTTTAGTTTATTAATAAAATTATTTATCTAGATAATGTCATGTGATGCCGTCAGTGTAGAATAGCATCACCCCATATCCAATGGGTGTCGTAGAAGGCGACTAATGGATCAGCAAAGGGGTATTGATCACCTAATACTCCGTCCACCAATCCGAATTGGGCAAGTGTGGTGGACTACTACCTAAACCTCCTTCGATGACAAAGAGAGGCTTTGTGTCCCAGCAGTGGGGCCAAAAGGCTGTTATGATGAGTAATACCATCAAGTAATAAAGTGTTGTATCAATTGTCAGATACGTCCTCAAGCTGCACGCTACAAACCAGGAGACCATCTTGCATCTGACCCCTGAACAGGAGAAGGACAAGTCACATTTCACCGACAAAGAGGTAAGCTCACATCTAAATAGTGACTGTCTAGTAAAAATATTTTTATTTGATGTAAATTATTAAAGACTTGACAATGTGAATTATGACTCTTTCCAAATCAATACTATGAAAACTGTAAAGGGAGGATAAAACTTGTTGAGTTTCTTGCCGGTTCTTCTCAGAACAAGGCCTCCTGGTAGACTCTCGAACCGATGGCATCAAAATTGACTTTCATAAGTGTACAAATTGTACCTAAATGAATAAAGAAATTTTGACTTTTGAAATGTAGAATATATATTTATTTATTCTTAGATGGATAATTGTATGACACATGCAATTAATAGGATATTTTTTTTTGTGTTATGATATTGTGTTAATAACTAATGTATTAGGTATACTACTAATGTTTAAGAATACAATGTGTGGCATACCAAAAAATAAATCCATTTTTTGGTATGCCACACATTGTATTCTTATAGGTATACTAGCGGACCCGACAGACGTTGTCCTGATTGTGAAAAAAATTGTGAAAATTTAAAAAAAAAAAAAACAAATGTGAATCTAAACCATTCTCAGATCCCCTTGAACACACACAAAAAATTTCATCAAAATCGGTCCAATCGTTTAAGAGAAGTTCAGTGACATACACACTCACAGAAGAATTATATATATAAAGATTTATTAACCAGTGAATCATAAATGTATGCTTAGCACCTAAATTGAAAGGAATCTATCTAACATTAACACAAAATGAGGGTGGGTATCAAAGGTTAAATTAATTAGTTCATCAATGTGATTAATTGAATTTATATAGAAAAGTTTTTACAAGATAAATTATTATTATAAATGAGCCAAATGCGTGGGTGTAATAACTGCCCAAATTATCTATTGACCTGTAATGATGTTTTGAAATCATTACCAAATTGTAAGCTGTGGAGTTTCTTTCGCCATTTCTTCTCCATCTCAGCATAATAATAATTATTTCGTCCCGAAATGGTGGTAGGGTTTTAACGATTTGAAAGTACTTAGCAGAATCTATTTAAATAAAGAGATTTTTCATTTCATTTCAATTCATTTCATGGTCACTATAGTGTAGTGTAGTGTAGTCTAGATAGTGACTGAGAAGACATTAGGGGAGAGTGTGGTAATTGTGAACATCTAAGGGAAAACTTAAATAAAACAAAACCAAATTAAGTTATCAAAGCTATTTATTAACCAGTCGTTAGTTAAACTAATCAACCTTGTGGTTTTATGATCATCAGTAATTTTTTTTGAAATATATTTTATTTTATTTATTTATTTATGGACACAATAACAGTTTACAAGCTAAACACAGAACTATAATTATTTACAAAAAACAGTACAAGCTTGAAACCAATGATAATTGTGCACAGCATTTCATAAACACCTGCATACATACATAATCAACCACTCAACTACACAGTGAAAAAATACTACAATACAAACATAAATCTTTATCCAAAAAGTAAAATTAAAATATATCATTTTAAAGAAAGTACCTAATAAAAATTTTGAGAAAACAAAAAAAAATATATATGAACTAGCAACAGAGAAGTTTTTACACTATGTCATCTTGCACCCGGCTGTATGAATTTATACTTGTTATATATTTAATGATCCCAAAGTTTGGTGGAATTTTCAATTTATAAAAATTTCTACACATACGATATATTGGATATAATCATGTTATTATAAGAAAACAAAACATCTGGTGTCCGGCATTACCCCACATGATGTGGGGTAATTACGAACCACCAAGCACTGACAAATTTTGACAGCGAAAGCAGTGCTCTGCTAGCGTAGTGGTTAACGCAGCCGGGATTGCGGAAGATGCTGGGTTCGATTCCTGCCCGAGGCAGTGTATTTTTTCTAGTATACCTATATGAAAAAGTTTCACTTCATATGTGTACATTAATACACACACACTTTTTTTATATCTACGGATGTTACACACAAAATTAGAGATGAAACGGATATCCGGTAACTATCTGGTATCCGGCCTACCGGCCTAAATTTACTATCCGGCCGGATACCGGATAGTAAATCAATATCCGGCTGGATACCGGATATTCAAAAACTACGACAATTTACTGTTACTACATTAATCTTTGCGGGGTTTCTAAAAAACCAAAATTTTCTTCTGAGATGTTCACCTTAATGATAAATACATAAATAGTAACTATCTAAACTAAAAAAAAAATAGTAAATACTTCTAAAACACCCGAATTGATCTGATCGCGTTTGCGGCGCTAAACTCGTCACGACATGCAACGAGACAATGGGCCAAATATCCGGCTGCCGGATAACCGGCGTCGCAACTCGCCGGATATCCGGTATCCGGCCAAACAACTATCCGTTTGATCTCTACCCAAAGTCTGGGTATTGAGTACTAAATTCTAATTTCTTATTGTCCTAGAGCGGGGTAGAATTGGAGCTAGTAGAATGCCAGCCGCTATTGGAGTGGTTGGCCAACAACTACAAATCCTTCGGAGCCACGCTCGAGATCATCACGGACAAGAGCCAGGAGGGCAGCCAGTTCGTACGAGGCTTTGGCGGGATTGGCGGTCAGTATCACTGTATTTCATACACTACACAACACTACTACATAACGGGTGTAACCAGACCTATGACAAAGCCGAGAACTACGTATTCCGCTCATCATTAGGACCATTTTCTTCTTCTAGACCAGAGATTATCAAACTTATTTGTTTTGCCGCCCCCTTTGAAAATCAATTATTTTTCACCGCCCCCAATTTTTTATAAACCCAAAACCACAATTTCATTGCTTTAACTCGTTAAGCCCCGTTCGCGCTCAGGAGCGCGAGAACACAATTAAAATCAATTGTGTCTGGATATTAATAATCGTCCAGGGATTAATTAGGTATACAAACTTCTACACCTCCCTGTCTCCTGAAGGGGCGGCTGCTTGGCTATAGGCATAAACGGGGGTGTTTAGTCAGTAAGGAGTTAAGCACAAAACAAACTCGTTTATCTCTTTCGACGCTCAATCGTACTGAGCAATTTAGGACAAGTTTCGATGAACCAGCCAATTGCTACCGGATTGCACCAATAGCGTTATTTAACAAAAACTTGTTATAACTTGATTGCGTACGGCCTATCCTAAGAAATATATGTTAAGTATTTTTAGTTGTTATACCATCACACAGGGCAGAAATATACACGAATTATTCGATATTGAGTAGTAGCAGGTAAGGTAGGTTTTAATATTAGTGAATTTTACAATATAAAGTAAATGGAATTACAAATCAACCATCGCCCCCCTAAACTACGCCAACGCCCCCCATTTTTATCTGGGCCCCTTAACGCCCCCCACTAGGTTCCCAACGCCCACAAGGGGGCGTTATCGCCCACTTTGAGAAAGACTGTTCTAGACTATGCCTGGGAAGTTAATAGTTATGAAGTTATTGCAAGTCAAAGTTAGATTATTTTTTTTTAAGATTTTTGTAAAAACAATTTGAACACGTTATTTCTTAATTTTTGTCCAAAGAAACATTATAAAAATTTTAAGTATTTCATAGCAAAAAATGGCTTTAAAACATCAGCGCTCAATGTAACAACTCGATATCGGGATCATTCACCTCAGTCGATCAAGTTGCTAAGCGCCTCTATACATTGCGCGGTATTTTTGAAGTGTTTTTAAGTACCAATAAATAAAAATCGTTTCCCAGCAAAATTTTTTCTATTTGTATCTTTTTTTTGATGTATAGAATGCTTAGACTTTGGCTTTTCTTAGGTCTTTATACATCTTGTATAACAGAAATTACTGACACCCTGAAAATATATACATACATAAGTAAAACTGGAGGCCACAACTGTAACAAAAAATTGAAGACAAAAAATTTGACCATGAAACTTCTTATTGTCCATTTGTCTCTTTCTAACCAAAGAAAAATTTTATGCATTTTTCTGAGAAATGCCATACGCATAATGTAAATGAAAGTGAAATTAAATAATTAGGAAGAAACACGATCTGTTTGTATATAGAATAAACGTTTACCACGAAGATACGTTTTTACAATAAGCTTACGAAGAATATTACAGATTTGCCTGCGATAAATGATTATTTAAATGGTCCAAATGCGTGGGAGTAAAATCTGCACAAATTGACGCATTTAAAATTGTAATTTACTCATTTTGATGTATCTATTGACTGTAATGATGATTTGAATTCATTACGAAATTGCAAGATGTGGAGTTTCCTTCGCCATTTCTTCTCCATTTCAGCATAATGATAAATTATTTTAGTAAACTAATTATTTCATCCCGAAATGGTGGTAAGTCTTTTGACGATTTAAAAGTACTTGGCAAAGTCCATTTAAATAAAGAGCTCTTTCATTTCATTAAACACTAGAGCACGTGTCTCGTGACCGTCTAATAAGTCATACGTGCGTACGTTATGATATAACTGGTGGGGAGAGTTAGAAAGAGACAGGAAACAAACAAAGGTTACTTGGGGTCAAAAAAGTAGTCTTCACTTTTTTATTGGCTTCTACTTTTACCTGTAAATTTCTTGTTCAATACGGACAACTCTTGGTATGGAACCAACATCGAATTAGCGGAAAAAAAAAGCTGTTGCATACATTTTGGTTGTGTACGTGTTGCACTTATCCCATGCAAAAGAAAACAACTGATGAATTTTTGCGATTTCGATGTTGGCCCTTAGTAAAAGTTGTTTGTCTTGACTTGCACCATAAAGTAGGTTTCGGTATTAAAACGATAAAAAAATACCGTGTATTATTGTATGGAGCTGGTATACAAAAATCTCTTTCTCACACTCACTCGCACACAGTAGCCCTAGTATGAGTTTGTTAGTTCTCGAGCTCGATCAAACGTATCATCTCTTTTCATACATTGCCGACTAGCACCTCTAGCACAAACTATCAGAAACAGTGGGCAATGTATGAAAAGAGACGATACGTTTGATCGAGCTCGATAACTATCAAAACTCATACTAAGCGTACAGAACTCTACTAACCGTACAAATAAGACTGCTTCTTTACAACCTTTTACTAATTTCCACGTGTTTATTTCTATTTCTCCCTCGCTGCTCGGACCTCGCTTCGGAACTAATCAGGTATACTGCGATACAAAGTAGACTTTCAGTCGCTACAACTTGACGAACCTTTGGACGATGTAGACCTCGACGATTATTAAACGGACACGAATAAAAAGATGATAGTTAGAGACGTTAGTCGTTTAGGATAAGATGCTTGCAATATTTTTGAAGTAAAACTTTTTGTTTTGTGTATTTGTCACACGGCATGGGTCCGAGTAACAAGTCTATGGATGACATCCAAAACTGATCGATTGTGTCCGGCAAAATTTATTTATTTATTACGATAGACACACCATCGACAATATCAATGTACATTAACAAGATTGTGTGCAAGTATTTTAGGTTAAAAGATATGTCTTTGCAGGTATATACAACATTATCAATAAAATTAATAAACTAAACATCATTCTACAAAGATTAACAATAACAAATTAAATTAAAATTAATGTCAGATATTGGGATTTTTTGTCGTTCTGGCTCACTCAACCAGTGTCAGAAGAATTTTCTTGCAATAATAAGATTTTAGTAAAATTGGTTCAGTTGATTTGTTAATTTAGCATATAAGTTTATGATAGATCTGACATGTTTGTAAAGATAAAAGTCCTTTTAAAATAAGTAGGTTTTTTTAAAAAAAGCCTACAAACTTACGATTCCACATATTTTTGATTTAAATCTCGTTTAGATGACGTGAATAATTAAAAATACTTATTGATGATATTTTGTAACAATTACAATTATTCACGCATAAAGAAAGCTGCAAAGTCTGTACCAGAAAGAAAAACGTCATGAATTCAATTCAAACCTCACGCAGAAAAAAAAAGAAAGAAATTTTCGTCATTTGTATCAACAAATTGGCCGTCGATTTCAAATCATCCATTAAATATAATATGTAAATAATAAATCAAAGCGTTCCCAGGGATGCCATGATTTTGGAGAGCAGAAGGATAAATCGGGAACTCGTAATTAAACTTCCATCTTTTTTAGTTTAGTAGTTCATCTATCTTCCCGCTTGCGTGTTGGTTGGTTTTTACGGGTTTCTGATTATATTCGGCTCATTCATGACGATTTAAACCGTAACTACGAATGATTTGGGCTCAAAACTGCATCTCGGTAAACTTAAAATACTGAGATGTAATGAGTTGATAATATGCCGGCAAAAATCAATATGAATAGATACAATTGCACTCGTAATCTGAAAAAAATACTATATAAAATTAACCGACTGAGGTGTGTTGTGTGATATATTCCTATGTTGCATAAAACACTTCTAAAGTAGTAAGAGCTGGTTTAGTGTCCAAAACTCGTAAAGTTTTGCCTATTGCCGCCAATTTTTTTGTTACTTTCTGTTAGTAAAGGTTTCTCACGTAACTCCGAGATACAACGCCAATACATAGTATATAATGTCGAAAGAATTTATATTGTCAACTAAACATAGATGGACGTTCTATATTCATCAAACTTCATTAAATCAGAGATGTATAGAAGCAGAATAGATAAGATTAGAAGTGAATTAATGATTTAGTGTAGCACCACACCTGCTGAATGTTCCTCGCCCAACTTGCGGCTGAATACGCTCGTAATAATATTATTATGTAGCGCCGAATCTTTCGTCAAGGGACTATTTTCGCAAGATTACACTGTATGTATATTGCATAAATAAGCAAATAAGCTGCGTGTTAAACAACTTTGAATTGTTAACTACTGCCCCAACTGTGTGACAAATACTAAATACAGTTATCGTTGTCTACATAATTGATATAAACTATCTTTAATTTCTCTTAATTGTTCAAGGCTTGATCCTACCTATCTTTCACGGCTTCATTTTGTTTGTTGTGTGTCGAAATGGAACATTGCAACGTGTACTGAAGTCTGCTCACTGTGTCTGAATACGAAACGTGTATTGGAATATGAGTGTATAAGACATACAAGCTTCACACATTTCCTTAAACTGGACATAATGAAATAGTATTATTATATAACACCGATCATGCAATAGTAAACGCTCAAAGGATGGTAATGAAACTTGTATTAAATTATTTTATTAAAAGAATAAACTGAAATTATCCTAGATGCCGCGACAATCATGGTTGCCCTACATATCATTGTGGTTTTTTTTCGAAAAGATTAGGTTTACTATTTCAATATTGATCGTAATATAGGCCTTAAGTCGAAAGCAATAAAGCTGTAATTACCAACTTCAGTACACGTTCCCTATATGAACTCACTATGCCATAGTATATATTATATATATTTAAATGAAACATGAGTAGTTCTACATATACAACATATAAACACCATTATTATATGGCTACCAGCCCAAGAATAATTAAGGATAGTTGCTAAATTGTGCTTGAAAGGATTTCGATGGTTCAAACGGGATCTTTATTTGTCATTGTCACCCGTATCGCGTGATATACAGGGTGTAGAAAGACCTAAGACATAGCCAAAGTCTAACATTAAAAAAAAATATTGCTGGGAAACGATATTTATTTTTTAGTGTTAAATAAAAACTACAAAAAATACCGCGTAATGTATACAAATCGCGCGGCGCTTAGCAACTTGGAGACGTGCGCATCATTCGGTCGGCTGAGTTGAATGGCCCAGATAGAGTGGTTACATTGGACGCTGACCTTTAAAAGCACTTTTTTGCTATGAAATACTTAAAATTTTGATAATGTTTCTTTGGACAAAAATTAAGAAATAACGTTTACAATTTGTTTTCATTAAAATCTTGAAAAAAAATATTCTAAATTAGACCTTCAATAACTTCGTAACTATTAACTTCCCAGGTATAATCTAGATGAAGAAATGGTCCTAATGATGAGCGGAATACGTAGTTCTCGGCTTTGTCATAGATCTTTTTACACCTTTTAGATATAAGTCACGCCTTTTCCCCATAGTAGTAGGCAGGCAGATAGATCACTTCACATCCACTTGCTATGATCCTTGCTATTTCTTTCGCTTCATCTACTTCATCACCGTGTTCATACATGCTCGGCGGTTACGAGCACTTTTGAGCCGGTTCTTCTTAAAAATGTTTTCGATAAATTTTCGCTTAGGTCATCCCCCTTTCATTTCCACTCGCTTACGATGCGTAACCTTATCGTCGATTTTCTAGTAAATTTCAGTGTCACTACATAAGTAGTTGTATTTACAATCTTATTTACGCATACATAAGATGCAATATTGTTCACGTTTTTAGTTTCCCAAAACACACCATATGTGTGTCCGAGGAAATTCCGGACTAATGGTTCCCTTACACGCTTAGTATAATGATCGCTGAAGAAATTAAAGAAGCCTTATTAAATGATGAATAGTGATGTGGTTATTTAAATATAACATTTTATATGCAATACGGGTGACATTAGACAGGATTTATGAAAAATATCGGTTTCAGTATTTAGTGAAGATTAAGATAGGTACAGTACATTATGATGCAAATATAATGACTTAGCGTACACCGAGTCCGTGGCCTTAGGGCGTTCGAATCTGGTTCGCAACTTATGCCAAGGATTTCGAATCTGGTTCGAAACTTATGCCCGAGGCATGTTACATAAAGTGTGAACACATCGATATGGAATATGGAGTGAGGTAAAGGGTAAAAGTATTTTCCATCAATAAAGTATATCTTGATTTTCAAATGTAGAAACCGATAGTTAAAAGGAACTGCTAATAATAACCACATATTTATTATATTTACAAATTTGGACCACATTTGTTATAGAATAAAGCATGTTATTAAATACCTTTCTAGCATAATTTGGATTGGAGTTCTAGTACCTGATTACGTGTGTGTGAAATATAGTGTTAGTATAAGGCCTCCCTCAATGCCTCGTATGTTTATGTCGTAGGGAAATGAGGAAATCAGAGATATCATGATATCCCTAGGGATACCATGAAATTGTGGAAGATGTATAAGACTCTGCTACAAACAGTCCACTCCGTTTGCTCATAAAAAAAAACCTGATCCTACCGATCGTAGAAACAAATAGTAAATTAATTACTTTATTTGTATCATAGATAGAGCCTTATACTTTCCTCATTTTACTAGATTATAGTTGTTTAGTAAGAAGAGGTAATAAACAAGAATTTCGACATCTGTGAGTTCCTGGCATCCCTAGGGATTCGTGAAATCTCTGATTTCCTCATTTCCCTGCGACATATACATTAAGAACAGCCTAGAAAAGATAAGTTAACTGTAATCTTGGACTACTAATTGTAGCCTTGTTTGATGTTTATATAAAAAAACATAAGCCCGTTGAATTAACTCTTTTCAAGTCAAATCTTAAATGATCTATTTTTACATACATTATTCTACATCGCACTGGTTTTGAAAAGGTGCTAAAATATCTCTTGGTTTTCACACACGCACATTATACAAAATGTACAGGGGCCTTATCCTTGGCAACCAAAACCAATTCGTTGAATGTACCCATGTATTTTGACATCTGACAGCTGTCAAACTGTCGTCAAAATGTATAGTAAAAACTAGGTATTATATTATACTTAAATTTAACCTTAATACGCGATAAATAAGGCCCTAATTGCATTTTCCTCAACATGGTTTGAAGTTATCAAGATATAATTGGTTCTTGATTATTCCCTCGAAACAAAAGTTAAATTTAAGTGACTTTGTAAAGTCTGCCTTTTTAGTAACTTCGATGTCGTAATAGAGTTGAATTTATTTACAAAACAATTATATTTTTAATAGAGGTTAGGACACAAGTAACAAAGTATACAATCGGCTCATAATGCTTCCACTTAACAGAATATTAAATATAATAAGCTCACCCACTGATGGCATGACACGGCATGGCGTGGCAAGTAATTTCTTTCATGGACAAATGAATTTCGATTTATCTTTTGCAATGAAATTAGTACTGAAGTTCTTTTATTGTAACAAGGATAAGTCTAAATGTCTCGCGTGGCATTCCTCAAGATGCCACGCCACGCCGCTGCAACACGCGAGTTACTTCATGTTGTTTTAGGAAAATGAGTGCTAAGTAATTAAAATAAGGTTGAACTGTTGGCTGTACTAGCACAGTACAGTACTGAACTGAATGATGTCGTCTTGACGTGGTATGCCACGGGATTTTTCAGTATGCCGCAGAATGCCACAGTGGGTGCCGGCCCTAACACTATTGTGTTTTTTAATCGAATAATATTCTCGAAGTTTCACGGGGTAAATATAATAACAGTCTCTAATCCCACCTACTCCCTTCCTTAAGACCACGCGTGCTGTCTCACGTTGTCACCGACAAACTGTAGTTGCCATTTCAACGTGAACAAAGAAATGTGTTTACTCATGACTATTTCGAACAATTAATAAACGGAATTATCTGTCAGCACACGTGTTATCCTTACAATATTCTGTCGTACAAAAGAGGCAAAATGAAGCACCTTGCAGGTCGCTTACGCGAGGGAGGCTAGTGCACCGCATATATTTATAAAACTGTATCTCGCTATCGCAATAACTGTGTAAGGAGGCCTTAAAAATGACGAATCCAAATATCTATAAGTGATATGAATATATCTAACGTGTAATACTAAAAAGTGTATACTGTCTTTCTTCTGTGTTATAGTGTGACGTAGTTAGCACTACAACATTAGTTTGTAACTAGGGTTGCAATTTCTGAGATCTGTCAATCGGGACAAGATATATGAAAACCCCGGATTTTGGTGCTTAGACCCGGACATTTCAACTGCGGTTTTCTCACTAATAAAACAGTTTTAGTTGTTACATATCAATTCTTTATCTAGTCGAATACAATTTGTCATTTTTTTTTCTAAATAATATATGTATTGTTGTATTGCAGTTTTACATTTTTCATCTCTTTACATGAAACTTGACTTGCAAATTTATAGACCCGTATTACAAACGGAACCGGCCCGAACTCTCCCCGGATGGCCAGTAAACTAGGAGAAATCCGGGGAAACCCGGACGGATGGCAACCCTATTTATAACTCATGTTGTAGTGCATTAAAAATGTACGCGGTGTTAATAAAAAAAAAGTTTATCGTGCGATATATTCATCTCAAAATTTGTAAGTGTATTAACGAATGTATTTTACTAATAGTTTGCTATTTGAAGGCTTTGGCGATTCCTTTGCCTTCAAAAGATACTGATATTTATTTATAGCGATGCAGAATATTGAAAAAAGCGGGAATGTTAATAAATAGTATTAGGTACCGAAAAAACCTACACACATAATGGGTGTAAAAAGTCCTATGACAAAGCCGAGAACTACGTATTTCCCTCATCATTAGGACCATATTTTTCTTCTAGACTATACCTGGGAAATTAATAGTTATGAAGTTAATGAAGGCCAAAGTTAGATATTTTTTTTTCAAGATTTTTATGAAAATATTATTTCTTAATTTTTTGTTCAAAGAAACATTATCAAAATTTTAAGTATTTCACACCAAAAAATCGCATTAAAACGTCAGTGCTCAATGTAACCACCCGATATCGGGGTCATTCAACTCAGCCGACCGAACGTCGCGCACGTCTCCAAGTCGCTGCCAAGGCGCCGCGTGACCTGCTCACCGTATACATTGCGCGGAATTTTTTGGAGTTGTTTTTTTAACACCAAATAATAAAAATCGTTTCCCAGAAATATTTTTTTGGTTTATAAAATGCTTAGACTTCGGCCATTGTCGTGTCTTTTTACACCCTGTGTAACACGCCAGGCGTGTTGTATTTTCTTAGTATCTTCGATAGCAATTTTTATTTAGTATATTAAGTTTCATTCGTTAATTAACTTACAAAACATAGATATTTGTCAGTAAATTTCAACTATATGAAAGATATATTGCATATGACAACTAGTACGCCTTATTATATCTTTACATACCGAAAATATCAATGTCGTGAAGAGATTTGTAGCAACAGATTTATGTAGTTATATATACATACGTTTTATTCCATAGTGAAATGATTATTTAATTACAATTTAAATGAGATGAAATAATGTAAAATATACTGGTATTAGACTATAAGAAAAAGAATCGCCTTCGTACGGATTGCAATGAGAAAACTCGCGTGTTTCCCATGCATCCTGGTATCAATCAATACGTTAGTACCGGCTGATACAAAGCTTTTCTGTATTGTATGAACACTTTATAAGAAAGCAGAAATTACAAGAGTTTTGTCTAGGTAAACAGTTTGTATTTTTATATTGATACTGGTAAGTGCCTCGATTTAAATGAAACGAATCTTATTGACAATTTTATTGAGGGACTGAATTGTATGCCAACTGTGGTAAAGACGAGTTCCGGTATTGACGTATTGAAATAGGAAAAAGGCGTTTGTTGATTGCTTCTCATGCGGCGTTGTGTTAAATACCTGCATTGTACGATCGAACCAATAGAATACTGACCTAAGAACCTTGTCTTAGTCAAACTGACTTTCACTGTCATGCCAAAGAATGCTAATAGTTCATTTCTTTAACGATGATAAAGTTCTAACATAGGTCTTGATTATATTTCTTCGATAGTACAATATTACATTTAAATAACAATTCGAAGGCCTTATGAATCAAAAAAGAAAATAATTTAAAAACTTATGGCAATAATTTCTTGCTGACTCGCTCTGTCGTAATTATATACTATTTCTAAAGCCTATTTCTAAAGTACATGCAATTAGTATGTTAGAAGATACACATCTGTTGTGTTATTCACTGTAGTGAACACATATGTCGTGTTTTGGTGGCAATTGTCGATTTTTGCATTTGTAGTGGCACACTTCATTTGACTATTTGTCTTCGCAATATCGCTGTAATATTCAATGTGTTCCGAAGTCATCCACACACGGACTGCGCCCAAATAAATTTAAATATAATTACGTCAGAATATAGAGGTGTAAAAGGCCCTAAGACAAAGCCGACGTCTACGCACTCATAAAAAAAACATACTTATTGTTGGGAAAAGATTTTAATTTTTTGGTCTTGAAAAAAAAAACTCAAAAAAATACCGCGCAATGTATACAGCGCACAAGTCGCGCGGCGCTTAGCAACTTAGAGATGCGCTGGAGTTGAATGACCCCGATATCGAGTGGTTACATTGAGCGCTGACGTTTCAAAGCCATTTTTTGGTATGAAATACTTAAAATTTTGATAATGTTTCCTTGGGCAAAAAATTAAGAAATAATGTTTTAATTTGTTTTCTTAAAAAAATCTTGAAAAACGGTATACGAATAGCAATATGAAGTGCCGCCATTAGGTATTGGTGTACAGAAAAATATTCTATTGTATTCTGTCCTATACTGTGATTTTACATTGGTTTTATAGCTAGCCCGTTAACTACTTAAAATAAATATAAGAGCATACATTTTTTCAAAAAAATATTGAGTCCAAAATATGAGAATAATTAGTAGCTGACGCTCTTATCAAAGTCAATGACCGGAGACCGACGCGGCACACACTCGTGTGTTAACAACATCGACCTTCTCATAGCATGAACATGGGCAGCTGCCTACGCGTGTGAAGTTACAACTCGTGGACAACTCGAAGCGTTACTATGTGCTCCGATCAATAAACACTTGCCACATCTTACTGCCTAAACCTCGTATATGGTTAGGTATTAACTGATAGATGTAAATAGGCTTTGGCTCCAAACCATTAAAAAATCACCGTCAAATAATAACCTACTAAACCATTATTGAAAGTCGCATGAGGTGCCATGACACATGTAATCGTGGCTTAAAAATCCGCAAGCAATATTGTGTGAAATTGAGTTCATAGAGTAGGTATATTTTATTTCTGGGCTGGTATACCGTACCATAGTCAAGAAGAGAAGCATACATTGCGAAATGCTAAACGCAGTTGTCTCTTTCACGCACGATTGGTGAGGGTTTAGAGTAAGAGAGATAAACGGACATCCACGACAAGATGGTTGAAGCTTTGAGAATTTGCACTTTGTGTTTTTAATTTATTGAATATGCAATGTGTAAGAACTAACGCAACCTGAAAGTAGTTTGTTGCTAATATGCGGATGAATCTGTTTCGGTATTTTTTTTAAAATCAGTTTTAAGAAATTAATTTATGAGCATTTATAATGCGATCCATTGCTGGAGCTCTCCTTGTCATCGAAGGAAGTTTAGGTTGTTAACACGCTTGCCCAATGCGGATTGGTGGACGGAGTACCTACCTATATCTATACTCCTTTGCTGATCCATTAGTCGCCTGGCGACAAAAGTAATATTACTAACTTACACCGCTGACTTACAACCGAGGTGTCGGCAATTAAATTAATTTCAATTATTTATGGGTGAAATTTTTACGAAACGAAAAAAATAAGAAAATATTTGAAATTGATTCATAAGCGAATTGCAAGCAAACTACTTACAAGGTGTTATATCTGTTACACTACGTATAATTTGCTTTTGAACAATATACGAAAAGTGAAGACGTTTTATATATCGCTCCGTTTTCATATGACAAACGTTCCTTCCACTTAACACCAACTTAACTTACACCACCGGGTACAATCTCTAATCTTTTGACACCACTGACTATTAATGTTGGTTACAAATGTTTGTTATGAAGAATGTCTCTACAAAAACTGACCAGACAAGCAATTTCAAAATTGTCAAAAGAAAACGTGCGTATGTACTCAACGTGATGGCTAACATCTTTCGTTTCGATGGCTTCTTATTCCAAACTCCATTAAATGTTTGCCGCCCAGAATTCTGCAACTCGAGTTGCAGGATCAGCAGCGTTCCACAGCTCTTCAAGGGCATGCGGGGCAAGATATTAAATGAGCCATGGTTTGCGGGGAGGCACCGCACATATTTTCCTTGCTGCGACCGACTTGTGTTCTCAATCCGTTCAAAGATTTCCAAGTCGGCCACGGTAGTTTATAGTAGGGTTGTTGAGGAAGTGATTATGAGGAAGAGGAGGAGGAAGAGGAAGTATCAAGCACAAATTTAGAGGATGCGGATGAGGATGAGGATATTTTTTGAGGAAGAGGATGCGGATGAGGAAGCGGAAGAGGATGATATGAAATATATAATATATATGGTCCACTGGAAAATGTTCTTCTAATTAATTTTTGAGTGTGTACAGGACAACGTCTGTCGGGTCCGCTAGTATTTATTTTACATTGTGAAGCTAAACCACGAATCTCCTGGAACACATACAAAACAACATCCTGCATACAGGTGGTTTGTGATCGGCTTCTGAGTTGATTTCAAAAATTTTAAAAAAAAACTTTTTTTTTTTAAATAAATAAAGTACCCAGAAAATGTTTTACTTACAATATTTTCTGGGTACATTTTTTTTTCTTTTTTTGTTTTTTTTAAACTTTTTTTTTTTAAATATTGACTCAGAAGACGATCCCCAACCACCTGTATTCAGGGTGTTGATTATTTAATTTACTACGTATACGAGAAAGTAAAAATCGGGAGTGGTCTTCCCTTGACTTTCTCGTATACCGGAATCGACTCAAAGGTTGATAGAAATCTTATATTTTGATGTCATATATGCGTGTTAAATTTTGGTCACCCGAGTACCGACCGCGCACGTGGTTGCTTAACTTTAATGATCGACGGCTCAAAAGTTCTTTGTAAAACAAAACTTCGTAGCACAGAAGTCCCGCGCCCTTTCCTTGAATAAGTTTGACTGAACAACTTACAACTCACAGTCTCTTCATCTACTTCAATAAAGTACGTCCATATAGCACTACACTTCGGTCTCATTTCGATTTTCGATAAAACAATGTTTTTGAATGGGTTAGAGACAAATTATTACGTTTGCGATGCGTACGCGCGCAAAACAACGCTATATCAAGTCCAACCAAGGAAAAGCGAGGGTGGCGGGAGGGGATGGCGCGCTCGCTGACCGTTCGGCCCGGCACGGCATCATGCTGCGGCGTGTGCGTTGCCATGGATACGCGCATGCGCAGTGTAATTCCTCTTAAATTCCTTTTAAATTTTGAGGAAGCGATAGCGGAAGAGGAATTTTTTATGTTTATTTATTAGGATGCGGTAACGGTTGAGGAACTCAAAATATTGCGGAACTTCCGCATTATGTGGAAGCGGAAGAGGAATCCTCAGCAACCCTAGTTTATAGCCAATGGCGAGATTTTCCGACAAGGCTATAGACGAGTTACACATGAAGCCACATTTGGCACAGGTTGCCAGCCTGTCGCTTACATAAATAGTTACCATCCTTCAGCAAACAAATTGAACCAGGACAGATATTACAGTCAAAACCATTTCAGCAGTCCGGGTATAAATGTGGATTCATTATTATTGGGCACTAGCGTCGCCCGCCAGGACAGATATTACAGTCAAAACCATTTAAGCAGTCCGGGTTTAAATGTAGATTCATTATTATTGATCACTAGCGTCGCTTAACTTATGTCGGTAACTAATGTCGGTTAACTTATAGCCTATATGTTATTCTGACAAATGAGCTATATTACTTTAAAATTTGATCAAAATCTGGTCAGTAGTTTTTGCGTGAAACACATTCAGACATCCATACAAACGTTCACGAATTTTACTTTCATTCACGTTATAAACAAAAGGTTGGATGGTTGATGGAGTTAATAGGAATAAAGATTCCCCATGACACAATAAGTGGTGTAAAATGGAGGGAATGATGACAGGAATTTGTAACATTTATTGTTGTCCTGTTCTATTATTCGGAGTGCAAAAGAGACTACAATACTTTGGAATTGCAAAATATTGCCTAGTTACAGGTAATATTGACCCAATGATGTTTTGATATTAAAATTGCTGACTGATTGATATTTTAAGATAGTTACTGAATAAGACTGAATATTGATATTATTTGCGAGCGTACTAAAGTGCAAATTCTCGAGGTTGAATTTTTATATTAATTGGCGTATTACTAAACTTGATTTGACAATTTATTGTTCAATTGTATATAGCTATTTAGCTGACTGTTGACCAGAGTTTTTGATAATTTTAAGCGCGAAAAGAACTTTTGTTTGAGCTGCAAGATGAACATTTGACTATGTGATTGCGTGGTTAGTTCCCGGGGTAGAATCCATAGCTGCTATACTATACTGTGCCAGGATAGATTGGATAGAAAAGTCTATCCAATCTATCCTGGCACAGTATTCCCTCCCTCCATGTAAGGATGCTGTGCTAACTCTGGACAGCAAGGAATATAATGATAGGTACTTTTCATTTGAAAGATTTAATATTTACCTTGTGGATTCGGCTCCAAGAGAGACATTATGTTAGACTCTCTGTTTAGCAGCCTACCAACAAAAATGGCCTATTATCGTTTTTGTCCACCACTGGGGACAGCGGGAAAAAGTGTGGACAGTGAAACTTTTTTCCCAGTTGTCACCCAGTGTTAGACAAAAACGGAGGATAACGGGAGTAGGCCACTAAAAGGAGCAACCCTCGGGTTACCTTCACTTTGTTCAGCACGGTGACTCAAAATTCTTCTCGTTACTGAATGTTATGGTCCAAAAGAAAATTTTATGATTGAAATTGATACCAAATCATATAGAAAACGAAAAACACGGGAAAAAGTCCTGTGTTGGATAAGTACTGAGACGGGAATATCCATATTTAATTTGGTATCAATTTCAATCATACAAAACTAAACATGCCAAATAAAAATTAGAACTAAAATCAAGATTTTATGAGTGAATATCCATGGAATACTTTAGCTAATCACTCATGCCACATGTTAGGGGAAGACGGGGTAACGGACATCCCCGTTCACGTCGGATGCAGTAGAATATTCATTCGCATCCTACGACCCGTCCGCCGATAGGGACTGCCCCAGGGTGTAGCCAACCTCGCCGAGTCCAATCTTCAGCTTGTACTCGAACAACTTTAGTTTAAGTAGTTATATTTTAACGACAAAAAAGAAAACAATTTTAAATCTTAATGCGGGTAACGACGAAATGTATTTTAAGATGTAGGGGTAAGATGTAAAGTGGGTTTGAAATGTATGCTTTTCTGAAATAAGAGAAAAATGTTTGAAATTATGCTATGTTTGATTAATCCTTCTCCCATTTGACGCAAGCTTTACGAAGCTCACAACTCTGCCTTTCTTATGAAGGTGGAAAATCCATTTACGATGCGGTGCTTGTGTGACTTCCCGATGCCTTAACATCTCATCTTTCCATTAAAAATCACCGGCACCTTCCTTAACCCTTTGAGGTTGTGGGGGCGTTTCGTAATCGGCGTACTTACGTAAGTCTTATCGCCGAAACGACCTCAAAACTCTGCCTGTGACATTGTTCATATGATTTGAAGTTGTTTCTACTGTTTACAAAACCTTGAGATAATTAGGGTCATATAAAAAGAAAAATGGAGATAAATAGATTTATATGTAAAACACACTACCAATAAAAAATAAGTCAACAAAGGAGATGTTCCAAACTGGCCCATGTCTTGTACACTATCTCAAAAAATGGAGAAAAAATAAATGATTCTGGGAAATTTACAACTAAATATAAATAATGTATAGTTTTTTGGCTTAAAACAATTGAACTTCTTAGTTCACTTTGAATATGGCAACTATAGATAGCTTACCTATCTATTACACTAAAAAAAAAACTGGAGCGTTCCGTTCCGAATTGCTGTTTTAACGCGTACAAAGTCAGCACTACGCATCATTGACTACGCATGCATTACCCCGTTAACATATTAAGATGGAACAAATTATGAAATAATCATTCGCATTTAAATGAAATATTCCAAACGTTAAAATTACACGGTTATTTTGATGTTTCGTCAAGAACGAATAATATCTGAAGACTATTTTCCTAAGATTATTACGTTAAGGCTTATTTTCTTTGCCTTCGCTAGTATATCGTTGTTTGTCACCAAGGAGCTTCGTGTTTGTCACACAATGTCACGTAGTATCTCTAACTAGTCTGTGGTCATAAAGTGACATCTTCCGCCATGATGGTGGTCTGTTGTGTTGCAATAATTGCATTATTTAAACAACTTAAGCCAAAAAACAGAGCTTGTAAATAGGAATTTAACACTTGAGAACTGTTTTATAAATTATTGCCTACATTTTGAATAACTGTACAACTATATGGGCCAGACTCCATACATTCTGGAACATCTCCTTTGTTACTAAAACCGCTTACTTCCTATTTGTCTCTTTCTAACCACTAGAGCACATGTATTAGACGGTCACGTGGCCGTCTAATACGTCATACGTACGTACGTCATCATATCACTTAGGCGGAGAGTTAGAAAGAGTCTGGTAGGATGTAAGCGGTTTCAAGGAAAATAATTTTGACTTCACTTTTTCATTGGAAGTCTGGCTTCCAGTTTTACGTATAAATTTCTTGCTTGCTTTCTTGCTTTTCGTTCTCTATTTTATTTTGCATAATTAACAAATTAAATTGGCATTTTTTTTTCTTATTTATTCTACGATTATTATAAAAAAAATTGGGAAGTTTTATATTTATTACAGAAAAAGTTTTACAAATTAAAATAGATTAAAGTAATCTTTGTACGGATTCAAATAATCGGCAATGCTAATAGGTGTAAATTATTATTCTTTTTCGTTTTTCCCCTTTGATATCGCAGTATACTTACACAATAGTTAAGAGAAGAAAAATTAAGTAAGTAGAGTGTGGTTTTTTCAGTCACAACTCATTACTACCAGCTATGTTTATCACGAAGCTGGGTCTTCAAATAACCCAATACACACATGAAAAATTAAAATAAGTAATGTAAATTCTTTTTCAATTGACACTTTTTAGAACTAATTATTTTTCCCAAAAGACCCTTTCAAAGAGCAATGACCTATTTGAAATATGTACAAAGGGATTATGTAAGTAAGTAATCATGGTTTTGTTACGTTTTTATTTACTTAACGGCATTCACTTTCTGCACCGCCTATTGATATTTGTGTACCCAGCTTTCCGGTTGACTGGTAGAGAAAGCCTTACGGCATTAAGTCCGCCATTTGTATTCTTTTGTGTACAATAAAGTTTAAAATAAATAAAGGAACTTAAACCTAATGTCTACGTGTACCGCAACTTGCTGGAGTCTTACTTAATACCAAATAAAAATACCCACGAAGCAGCAACGTCTCGACCTGTTGTCCCCTCATTAATTGACGCAGCGTGGACCTTTATGCTTCTTATAGCGGTATTTTATCACATAAAGATATAATACACTTTTTGTATTTTTCTGTGTGAACTCTATTATTTAATTCTACTACCACACTACTAATATTATGACATTTTATTCTCATAACACATCGCTTACATTTTGGATCAAGGTAACAAGTATGTTTACAATATGTATTTTCAAATTATTTGTTGTATTTGAATCTCGGTCATCGATATATTATTATCATATGGACATTATTTTGCTTCTACTACTTTATGCGCTCAATAGAAAAATATGAAATACTTATTATTTTCTGCCGCTTCTATTTCAGTAAAACGAATAAACTATGACTGTCGTTTAGTCACGTCGTGTAATCACACTAACACGAATGAACAATGACTGTCGTGTAGATATTAATGCAGTCTGAGTTATTTATTACAATTTTTCAGAAACATTCGTTTTTTTTTCTACAAAGAAATAAGGGGTAATTAGGGAAAGTATCGATGACGGTGATTCAGCTTGTAGCATGCTTTTTTCTTCACACGGTGACTAAATTATAATAAAATTATTATAATCTACAGGGTGTAATAGACATGAACAGTCAAAGGAAAACCATGTATTCTGCTCACCATCATAACATTTTTTTTCCTTTAGACTATACTTGGGAAATTGATAGTTACGATTTTATTAAAGGTCAAAGTCATAATTTTTTTTTTCATTTTTTTATGAAAACTTATTCTATACGTTATTTCTTAATTATTGTCCAAAGAAAGATTATCATTTTTTTTAGTATTTCATAACAAAAATGACTTCAAAACGTTAGCGTTCAATGTAGCTCACTCGATGCGCACGGACACTAACGAACGGGGCCGCCGTCTAGCAAAATTATCGCTGTTTTGCGAGTTGCGTGCGAGTTGAGCCCTTTACATTGCGCGGTACAATTTGCAATTTTTTTTAACACCAAAAAATAAAAATCATTTCCCAGCAATATTTTTTTTGAAATATGTCTTATTTTGATGTATAGAACACATGATTCTCGTTTGACTGTTCATGTCTTTTACACCCAGTATATTGAAAAAAAAAATGCTATAATACCTACTCCTCGAGTGGTTTACGTCAGTCACGCCAAACGGTGTAATGAAATCGGTGTACGATAATGTATGGTTCATTCAATAATAGATTCGACCAATAATAGTTCGTATGATTGATGTAGGACCTGGTTGTCAAAATTTATCTCACGAAAGGCGTTTCTTCATTGGCCAGCCCGGAACGGCACCGATATGGAGATCGGTGAACGCATTTGTATGGCATCGTATTGTACGCTGTCTCATTGACACGGCTCGACACCGACATGCCGGCGCCGGCATGGCGTCGATAGCAAGACTCCCACTGATATCGGCCGGCATCGCTATGTATGTGGTTGTGTACTACGCAAGCTTCTATGTATGTGTGCTTTAAGTATTCGGAAGCCGACCAATGAAGAAACGCTCGAATGCGGTGTTGATATACATACACAGCGTCTGTGTGCGCACTCAGCGCTTCCCACTATTGCACACAGCGACGGTGTGCATATATATCTCGACACAGTCGTGGCCCACCGGCGTTTGTAAGATGAAAATACTGTAATTAGTAATATATTTTAGTAAGTTCAGGTTAAGGTGGCGGCGTGTCTAGCGAATCATTGAGTAAACCGCACAATGACCAATCATTACCGTCAAGACAATTGCAGTTTAATGGCAAATGCATGATTTTTCCCATTTGTTTATTGTATTCAAAATTTTACGTTCGTGTATTTTGTGTCATTCAAAGCTTAACTTGTCCTTTTATTCCAGGCCTCCTCCGTTACAAAGTGGACTTCCAATCTATGCAGCTGGATGACGAGGAGATCGACAACCTCTACGATATCGACGATTATTAAGCTACCGTCAATAGGACGCGCTGTCGCTCGGTTGGTTGGAATCGAATTAATATCGGCGCATTCCGATCGAAAAGCAACTAGCACGTTCTTGGATGCGAATGATCAGCACGGGGAGTCGTATTATTGTGATTTTTCAAACAATTTTTGATATTCCCATTTGACCCCTCAGAAATCTTTCATAGTGCTATTGCTTTGTGTCAGCTATCGACAAATTTGAAGTTGATAGACTTCGAAAATTCGATACAATAAGGTTGAACACCTCTGCTGCAAAGACAATATAACTTGATGAAAAAAATCAAAAAACGATGAAAAAAGTGCGTTATTTGCTTGCCTCTCGATCGGTTAAGATAATCGACAAGGCAAATATTTTTTGTTTTATTCATAAGTATATCAAGCTCATAGTCTCAAAAGCATTAAGGAGAGCTTTTGGTAACATATATCTTTATATCTAACCAAATAAAAAAGTCACATCCAATAGTTGTTTTTATGAATTTAAAATTTTGATTTTGATCATGGACTGCTGTTGGCGGCTGTGAGTCTCTAATACTTTGATTATTAAACATATCAAAAAAAACTTGTAATAGGGATCGTTTTTGGAAATTATATCCTATTTAACCCTTTTAGGGCATATTTTGAACCGACGTACTGACAATAATACGACTCCCCTGCTCAGTCAGTCTCGAACAACGGACTGGAGTGCGCGTCTCATGCTTTGTATCGTGTCACGAGATGGAAGTCTGATATTTAGTGTAGAATCACAAATTTGTTTCAACTTTTGCGTTATGAAATTTTATAGTATTTTTGAGTTTCTGCGTTAGTCTGCAAATAGCTGAAATTGTTAAATTAATTAAAGGACTAACAAAGATTATGTAATATGTTTTATATTAAAATCGTCGCAAGATTGAAGCGAGTTATGGCGCCTTATCCACGGTTTATTCCCAGCTACCCCCACTAAATCCGCCATCAGTGGTGGCGGTTGAAACTTCTATTTAAAACATATCCCAACTTCCCCTCTTGGGTTTTGTTAATAAAACAGGCCTAAATTAATTTGTCGATACCTAGTACCAGGTTAGCAGAAACTATGTAAGAGTAGGATTACCGGTCGCTAGTGGAAAAATTAATATATTAAAAAACCCGTTTTGTTTTACCAAAACATGATGATGGTCTAATTCGTAATAGGATTCATATTAAATACCATAATATTACATCAACCCCTGGGGGTAGTTGGCACACATTACATAGCCTAGCTGCCTCAACCATCACCATTGGTGGGAAATTTAGTGTTGGTCGCTTAGGAATGAAACTGGCTGTTCACAATGGGATATAATATGTATTACATTCCTAGACATTTATATCATATCAAACAATTGGCATTCACACTGTGATATATTTACAACGACGACGACTAGAAGTAAAATGATATCTTTTGTAGAAATATCGCTCGATCGGCTTGGAAAATATTTACAGCTATATACTATATCTCAGTGTAAACGGTCCCGTTCAAAAGTATGGTCGAGCTAATGAATTTATATCCTAAGCCACAATGGGATATAATATGTATTATAATTAATATTTATAATTAATAATAAAGTAATATTTACATTACATCCCATAGTGAAAAGCCAACCTCAACCTTATTTTATGAAGAGTCTTGGATATAATGTAAAAGGTACAGGTTTCCGTTATATTTTATTAAAATTTCGTTTTATAAAGTTGAGATTTGTTAACTTTCGCCCGTAGATATTTGTTGCATTTGCAAACTTTGCACATTATGTATTTACTGTTAAAATGTATGGCCGCAAGAGGGCATGGTATGAAATGTTTGTCGTTCAATGCGCGCTGCGTTGTTTTTTTTTTACTTTATAACACTAAAAGTACTTAGCAAAGTCCATTTAAAAAATATTATCTTTTTGGTTTTTGATTTGGAAAGCAAAGGGAAGGAAATCGCCGCTGCCAAGGGTGCATCTGGGAATTTTGTTTCGGATTTTTATTATTTACTTATTAAATTTTTAATAGTTTGCTACGTAATTTCGAACTCTAATTATGATGAAGTTCATTCATATACAATTGTGTAATTTTTTTATAATCTTCTAAAGGATTAAAAGCATAAGGAACTAATACCCTGCAGCCAATGGCATATTTGGAAAGTTTTGGCGGGATATTATGAGTGTGGTGTCTAGTTATCTTTTTATCCCTAAAGTACTGGTTAATGTTGGGATATGCCTACAGAGAGAAAGAAAAGACGTGTTCACTTCTCGACAGTCAGATTTAATGTGAAACCTCGGGACAGCACATAGAATGAATATCGAAAAGAATGATTAAATGACTGCTTGTCTATGAAATAATTTGCAATAGACAATATTTAGGCTTGGATTTTTTAATTTCATCCAACAGCTACTACCACAAAATTTTATGCTATTTTTTTCTTTAGCAAAAAGCAAAGGGAACGGAATCCCCACAGCCGATGTTACATTTTGAAATTTTGGCAAATTGATGTAAGGCGTATTAATGTATGGTTATTTAATATTTAAAAAATAGTGCCTTAGTATTTAGTGTCATAAGGGATTGGTTAAGTTGTTAATGATAAGAGTTTGAATGGGATATTTTATGATAGTTTCCTCGTCTCGGATATAAGCGTTGAGACTTTCGCCATTATAGCCCAATGTAAACAAAATTCCGGAATGAACAGCGCCGCAAAGGTACCAAAGTGACGTGAAATGATCTCGTCTATCTATCTCGCTCTAATATGCGCGTTGGTATGCTCTTTCTGTTTCATATTGCCATCTACAGTTTCTTGTATCTATGCGTCACCTCAACGAGCCACCACCACGATAATTCTATAGTAATAAACGTCGCGATAACAGCGGGCCATCCACTAGGGTTTATTTCGTATGACTTGTCCTCGTGAATAAACTGTAGATATTCATCGCAGGGATAAATAAAACTGTTCAAGCCACCGTTTGAACTAATTTCAGCTCCAGTGGCGTAACTATAGGTTGTCGTGTCGTGCAGGCGCGACGGAAGGGACAAAGATTTTAACACCGTCATTATTTCGCGCTTTGCTCATCCACTAAAATTCATTCCTTAAGGATTGGACATTCCGGCAGGAATATACGGCTAGTGGCTGGCTGGCAGGCTAATTTCACCGTGTAGACACGAAAGGATTTAGTGGCACGGGGATAACATCGTCCGGGATTGAATCGCTCTGGGCGGTGACGCGTAATTGCGACTTGGATATTCATAATTCGCGTTGCAATATCGCTTTGTTTGACCAAATATTCATAGTCATCCTTACATGGATTGCGCCTAAATAATTTGAGTATATTTCTAAATGAGCGAAGTGGAGAACTTCTCTGCTGAATCTTGCAAGCTTTTTTTACAAGGTGAGAATCTCAATCTTTTTATTATAAGGTTGAGAATCGACTCTACTTCAATAGTTTAAAATACCGCAGCGCAGTATGGTTTGGGCAAGATAAATTCATTTGTAAATATTAATATTTAATTGTTTTAATGAAATACATAGCACGATACAAAACATGGTTTTCAGTGTTCTTTATTTACCTTTGAACTACCCTCAAGTTAAAATGGTGGGAAAATTTGCACGTCATACACAGGGTTGCCAGGTCTTTTCCAAAAAATACCGAACAGTGAGCAAAAAAAATTAAAAGCTCCTCACTTGCCGTACTTCGGTATTTTTGTCATACCGAACACCGAACACAGTGCTAAAATACCGAACACCTGGCAACCCTGGTCATACACCGTAAGAGCTCTTTCCTTGTCGGGTGTCTGACCCGGATTTCAATCGGATATTCCAGTGGCAGAACGTTTAATATGAAGCTATTCACACTTTTCAAACACCTATTTTGAGTCGGCGTCATATAAAATGTTCTATCTGATTAAAATCCCAACGAACCAACTCTTAGAGTTGCAGACGCGGGAAGGAATTTCAGTGTGATTTTTTTTAACTCGCTTGTAAAGGTCTAAAGTACCACTGCCATCCCTTTGTGTATGGCCCATTATTTACAGAGCGTTTGGCACATACATAGTATGACAAGCGGACACCTATCCATGCTAACATAGAAAGATATATGAATTCCGATTATCCATCCCGTTCAGGGTGGATAGAGGGACACCCGTTTCCGAGTATCCGGATAAACGGAATAAGCCAGTCGTAATGAATAGGTAAAACATTTAAAAAACAAAAACCCGCATGTATATAAAGGCAATTAGTCAACTGAAAAAATGGAAACAAGATCAAATAATAATAAATCAATAACGGTAGCTTTTAGAACTTTTGTTAAACAACACAGCCCATGACACTTGGGCTGTTAAGACAAATCTAACGATACCTTAACGCAACTACTGCGTAGGTACTCAATACTCATCAATCTTCAATAATTAATTATAAATCTATGTGCGTTGCGTACTAGGTAAAATATACAACATGTAAATTAAATAACCAACACCCTGAATACAGGTGGTTTGGTTTCTGAGTCGATTTCAATATATATTTTTTTTTTTTTTTTTGTTTAAATTTTCCCTGTTACGGGACGGCAAAGGGATCTAGCCCATACAGCCAAGTCTTTAGTTTCATCTTCTTTCTTGATTTTTGCATTAAAATGTGGGTGCCACACTTTTTAATGCATCTAGGGAGTGCTTGGCGAGAAATGCATGGTACAGACCTCATGATGTTGACTGATGAGAATTGTATAGTGGGATTTCCAACCACTATACAATTCTCAAGGTTTTGTGTATATGACATACACAAAACCTTTATTTCAATAATTCCTCATAACTGTACGCCTATTCGCTAACTTTTTTTGACAGTGAAAAGTGATGATCACTGAGTGAATTACATATCCATTGCTGTTTTTACACGCCAAGTACCATAATAGAGTGTCATGTAAAACAGCAATGGATTTGTAATTCACTCAGTGATGATCACTTTCAACTGTCAAAAAAATTTAGCGAATAGGCCTACTGGTCCTGAACACTGGATGCTTATGCAACGAAACGACACCACTTTCACTGCACAAAATCCACTCTGAAGCAATTTTGAATTATCGAAATAAAGATCGACATCCAGACGCCATGGTTTCCCGCCAAACACTCTTTATACTTCTTTTTTTTTGTTTCTTTTGTCCCTAACGGGACGGGCAAAGGATGTCAAGTCCATACAGCCCTGTCTTTTTACTTCTTTTAAATTAATGTAAACAATGTAAACAAAACCTTTATTTCAATGATTCCTCATAACTGTTCGTCAACACGGATGCTTATGCAACAAAACGACACCACTTTCACTGCATAAAATCCACTCCGAAGCAATTTTGAATTATCGAAATAAAGATCGACATCCAGACGCCATGATTACCCGCCAAACACTCCAATATATTTTTTTTAAAACGATTTTTTTTAAAAAAAAAAGAACAAAAGTAACCAGCAGGCCTAGCACGGGGCGTGGACAAAATCTCTCTCCACCATTTGACACTATTTCTTCTCAGGATTTAGTGAGAGTTAGAGCGAGAGGAAAATATTTTGTTTCCCCCGAGGAGAATTTGTCCACGTCCCGTGCTAGGGGGGCAGAAAATGTACATACAATATTTTCTGGGTAGGTACTTCTTGTTTTTTTTTGCATTTTTTCAAAAAAAATCGTTTTTTTTTAAAAAAACAATATTGAAATCAACTTGGAAGCTGATCCTAAACCACCTGTATTCAGGGTGTTGGTTATTTAATTTATGTACAGTCAACAGCACGTCGGGCTATACGAAACTGTCAAATTTCTCCAAACGATTTTCAACCTAAGGCCCTTCAATATAAAGTGCATAATCGATTGGGAAAATTTGACAGTTTGTGGTAACCCAATGTGCTGTTGTCTGTACATACATGTTGTATACTGATGACTCTGCTACAGACAGTTCAATTTTGTCTATGATAGGCACAATTTCGTCAGATTGTAAGATAAATTGGAATTAGGTACCTACCCACATTTATATACATGTTTTAATAGGTAAGTACTATTCACATATCAATTGGAGTTAGTGCGACCTAGTTAATCTCGTCAAAATTTAAAATTTTATTCAAGTTTTCAAGCATTTCAAGTTTCCACCAATCACAGGATATGAATTAATAAAAACAATCTTTTACGATGCCTTTCATTTGCAAGACCAAGAAAAAATGTCTATATCACACTTATTACTACCCGCATATAATTTTAAATTTTTAAATCACATTTCAACATTAATGAGGTCCCGTAATGGTATGGCTTTTCCTAATACAACATACATAGTAATATTCCTTTTTGTACCACAATAAAGATGTTTTTTAAATCATCAAAATCGGTCCATCCGTTGCAAAGTTATAAAGCAATTTGCGTGAACTGATTTTATTTAATCCGCTGCGCTCTACGGCATGGCTGTGACGTCACCCGGCACTATCCGCCCGCTCCGAGTCGCCGCACACTAGGAACTTTGACTCATTTTCATCTCATATAACTATAACTTCCGTGTTAATAAAGATATTTACATGATTTTTTTTACTTGATAATCTTCAATAAATATGCTTTTAAATAATGTATATTCCGTGAGTAATAGTTTATTTCTAATAGTTAGAAAAAATAGAGGAATAAGTAGGTAGGTAGGTACTTAAAATAATATTTTTCTCACCTTGACATCATAAAACTTTACCCATCATCATCTCATAAAGCTTCCGTGTTTGTATGTATAGTTTTGATAATATAAAATCATACATCATACAATCATATAATCGAAATTAGACTTAATTATTTTAGTAAGCTACTATCTATATCTAGCGTACTAGCTTTTGACCGCGAGTTCGTCCGCGTGGAATAGTTATTTTGGGCTGCATTTTTGGGACTTTGGTTTTCCACGCGACCTTTCATCACCCATTTCATCCTTGTGAGGATAAAAGGTCAAGATTTCACCTATTAGGGGAAAAAAAATAATGCCTAAATTATAATTTTGACGAACGTCCATGCAAACTTTCATCTCTCATATCAACCCTTTCAAGCCTTTTTTCGAAATAAAAGGTAATCTATGTCCTTTCCTAGCATCTAGTCAATATTTGCACCAAATTTTATCAAAATCGAAGCCGCGAAAGCGTGACTTTGCTTATTTATTTATTTATTTATTTATTTATATTTGGTACACTAACAGATTACTGTCAATTTCATTAACAACATTAAAATATACTGATAATTATTTCTAGACAATGATCCCTTAAAAGTGTACACAGCTTGACCTATTGAGCTGAACGAACAAAACAAATTGAAATAACTTACACTAAAACGTAAATCTTATCATAATTAATTAAAACAACAATTTTAAAATACATAAAAATTATGAAATGCCAGTGGAGATAAAAAAAAAATAACAATAAGCTTAGTCTTACATACAACCTTGCATCCCCAAACGAGTCAAACTTTAAAAAACACGAACAAAATATTTATTTATTACTTGTAAAGGGCCTAAATTCAAAGTTTCATGTTTTATTCTTCAATAATGACGAACTCCCATACACACTTTCGACCCTTATTTCAACCCCTTCATACCCTTTTTTTACAAATAAAGGTAGCTTATATCTTACAAAAATATACTAGACCTAAGGTGTAGTATATTTTTGTATGTACCTAATTTTAATAAAATCGAAGGCGTGAAAGCCTGACTTTTGGACTTCGATACGAACTTTCATACCCACTAGGATCAAAATTTTTCAAAAACGCTAAAACAAATATTTATTTCTTTTTTATCAAGTGCCTAAATTCAAGTTTCATGGCTTTTCTTTAAAAATTATGAACTTCCATACAAAATTTCATCCCTTATTTCAACCCCTTCGAGCCCTACTAAAAGGTAGCCTATCTACAATATGTAAACTAAATAACCAACACCCTGAATACAGGTGGTTTGGGATCTCAGAAGCCGATCCCAAACCACCTGTATTCAGGGTGTTGGTTATTTAGTTTACATGTTGTATATGTTATTCTGATGTATGAGCTATATTATTACAAATTTTAATTAAAATCCATTCCGTAGGTTTTGCGTTAAAGACATAGAGACGTATATACGCTCGCATACTTCTTTCACCATCCGATCCATACAAACTTTCGTGTTTATAAATAAGTAGGATTGCTCAAACTGCACTAAATTGGCACTAAACCTCTTGAATAGGCTTTGTCCACCACTATAACAATCAAAAAACAATATGTATAGTATTTAATATGATATGTTCGCAAGAAACGCTGCGCGCGGGTACAGTCGGCAGTGATGTAGTGCCGAGTGACGTCACACGCCTGCCAGGCGGCCGCTTGGCGGAACGATCCAATTTTTCGTCATAACTTCGTCAGATTTCATCGTAGAAAAAAAATTTTGGTACCATTTATTTTGTTTTTTAATTGTCTACAAAGCTACATTCATAGTTAAAATCGTTACGGATCCTCATTTCGACCAAAGAATTGAGTTGGCGCGAACTGTTATTCTCGAAAAAGTTTTAAGTTTAAGATTTTCAAGATGGCTTGCCCAAAAGTATTCGCAAACGTCACCGATCGTTTAAATGAACTAAATAAAAGTTTAGAAGGGTTATCGGAATCCATGTTGAATAACGACAGAGATATTAAGCTGACCAGAGCTAAACTAAAGAGGGAACGCTTGTTAGCGCTCGCTTTGCTCGCTCGCTCACGGGCTGCGCTTATCCAGACGGATTTGTTATTGGCTGAAAACGAGCTAAGTGATGAACTCCACGAACTTAAAAGGAAGACGACAGACAACAGAGGGGCAGAGAAGGCTAAAGTTTCTAATAAAGGTAGGTAACTTGCTTTTGGTTAGAGTGTAGCAAAGGGTGCGTCTTAGAACAATTGCAATGAATTTACTATAAGGGGCCAGGACTTACAATAAGGTTAGAAACTTATAATTTAGGTAGGTTCGTAGGAAGCTAAGTTGGTTAGAGAATAAATTAGAGTATAGTTTTTTTTGCTTGTATTTATATGAACAACATACTAACCTAACCTACAAAAAAGGATTAATGCTCACCAAAAAAGTGTAAGGTCTCACTAAAAGTTGTTTTTGGGTAGCAAGATATCCATTTTGGTGAGCAATGTAGGTACTATTTTTTTAAAATTGTTCCCGTTTCTTTTATAAGATTTTTAATTTGATTTTCAACTTTTATTTCATTTGAGGTCAAGAAAAAAGATCTTACGGGGTCAATACTCAATGGACCCCTGAAGGTCAAAAGTCAAGGCCATTAACCTTTACCGTACATGTATAGTGGGCGCACCCTTTGCTACACCCCGACAATTTTTTTGTAGGTACTTAGTATTTATTCACTCAATCACGAAAGCTACCAAGAGCGCGGCCAATACTCGGATGGGTGACGGTACTTTTTAAACATCTTAGTTAAAAGTGTTCTGTGGTTAAATGGATGCCCAGTCCAGTCACTCACCCTGTTATGTAGGTACCTTAACTATTATATTTTCTATAAATTTGGCGTGAATTTCAAATAATAACTAAGAAACTTAAAAACAGCTGTCGGGTCTCACTTTTAATATTTAATTTAGGTATAACCACAGTCTGTGTCACGGTACCTGAGGAAAATATTATTATTATCTTCTTTCAGAAACTCCTAACACACGGACTCCGGAAAAGCGCCAACCAAGAAGCGCATCAAAAACAAGGCAAACGAGAAAATGTGAAACATACAAACCAGACGGAAGTCATACACCTGTCCAACTAACATCAAAATCGTTGGACGTTGCGGAAAACAATTGACGCAATGGACCTTTAAATTTACCTCAAAATGGAAAGCAAGTTATATTTATCAATGAACCGCCAATCAAATCGATTTTGGAACATAAAGAAGGTTATTTGTCTCCCTTACTTCCGGTTAATATGATTCGGCAACAAAATTCGCGACAGTACGTCAACCGACCTACTTTTAGTTATTACAATGAAGTACCGAATATGTTTCCTTTGCATTTTAACGAAGCAAATTTAGCTATTAATTTTAAATCTACGAATGCACAAGAAAGAGAATATTTTATGCCATCTACAATGTGTAATAATAAAGAAAATCTTGCTAACTCTTCTTTAAAAGACATTGAAATGACTAATTCCTCCGTAATAAATTTCCAATGTCATGGTAGTCAAATTAACAATAATTATAATGAAAAAGAGATTGAAAGTAAAAATCAACCAAATAATAATTGCACAATAACAAACGGAATTTATCATGAAATAATGCAGAATAAAATGATTGTCAAAACAGAGAATGACGATGATAGTTTAAAACAGATAATGATTGATTTGGGCGGAGAATAGTTTGAAAATGGCGGCAAAATATGTTGACCCTAAGATTGACCCCATCTGATTTTCGCTGATTATTGATTATGCGAACAAATAATAAACATTATTTTGTAAGTAATAATAAGTAGGTAGGTACCTAACTTTCCTTAGTGTATTATCTATATTATTTCCCTGCTAATTTTACATGCAATCTCATGAACCGATTTACAATAATTGTAAAATTTTAATTTCGTTGGATAAGTAACTGATTTTAAGGTGTTATAAAATATATTATCTAGATACTTACTATACCTAATAAACGTAGGTATTGATTGATGTGATGTGATTTGATTTGTGAACATCAAATCACATCACATCAATCAATACTTGATCAATACCTACGATAAACGTTTGGTGTATACCAAGAAGGTTGTAGGTAAAAACTACAAATTAGGTACCTACTTGGTGTATATGTACCACAGATTTAATGTGTACAATATCAGACGCAATAATATATTTTTTTTATTTTATTAAATTAGTAAATTCCTGTAGATATGTAGGTACTTAGTTGTTTAAAATGACTTATAATTTATTTTTATTGTAATAAATTTATAGGCATTAATTCATTTATTAAATATCTTTTAGTATTAAACTGATGGTATGTTGACTCTTCAAGAAGAAATTCTCAATTTTTAATTGCTTGTGTCAATTAAATGGGAATAAATTGATTTGCAATGCTTGAATTTACGCGCCATCTTAGTTTTACGTGTTATAATTTAACTTATTTAACAGCTATTACCTTTTTTATTATTTATTCTTTATTGTACACATAAAAAACATGAAAGAAAATACATTAATAAAGACATGTACAAAGGTGAGCTTATCGATCTTATCGTTATTATTCGAGTAAACTAACAATCTTTTATTACAATTACGGCAAATTGTAAAAATATTTTACATTTATTTCTCTGTGTAATGCAACCACATGAGTAAAATACAAAGTTACAGTTCTGTTGAAGTTTAGAACTATGTCGATAAAAATTTCATTAAGGATCGCTTTTGTAAAGTCGAAAAGTGTATTTTTATTATAATGAGAATTTTATCATAATTTAACACTTTATTACACTTTTTACACTTTTCAGTTATTTCAGTCTTTCATAGTACCTGCCTACCTATATTAATAATTAATTATAAGTACCTACATGTGTCTAAAGTGAAATGGTATGTAATCTAAGGGGATTAATATTTTTTTGTGTAATTTTAATTTTTAACCCTCTGCACACTAACGTCGATATCGAATGACAAACGTAATTGTACATAATACTAGAAATACCAGAAAAAGAAAACCTACCTACCTATATAGATTTAGGTGACTATAATCGTATCCATTTTTAATAATTAGGCAACTCCTATGAAAACGTCTAGGTGCTTACACCTAAGTACATATTATATTTACAACAATCAACATTGTAAGAAAAATAATAAAATTTATTTTTATTTTATTTAAATATATAAAAGATATTTTACAGGTATGAGTACTTATCACCGAAATAGAATAAGTAAGTACATACACAAAAACTAAGTAAGTATGTAAGTACCGATTTCGGCAAACGAATAAAAATAGTTTTTCAAATATTTTTCCTCAATAACGGATTGACTTGGTGAATATCAAAGACAGAATGAATAATCATTTTTACAATCGCTGGTTCACGTAACGGGATAAAAAAATGACTATTACTACACCACTTCAGTTCGGGCGTTGCTAGTTGCGCGACTGAGAGGTTTAGGGTGTGGTAACGTACTATTTCTCTTAGACCGAATAAAAAGTGTAAACGAAGGGCTGCGAAGTACGAACTTAGGCCGGTAAAATAAACTAAGCTTCGCCCATTGCACTTACACAGTTACACATACATCTAAAAGAAATTACGTCGTTTAGGCATTGCATGGCCCATACTACTAAATGTGGCTTTATGTGTAAACAGGTGTTACTTAATGCTCTGCTCAACGCTTTTCGTATTATGAGCGTGAATCACAGATATATCAATTCAAGGAGATATGTCGAATCGCCGAGTTCATAGGAAGACCAAGTGACGCGATCACCGGCCGTACTACATAACATGGTTCTAGTTGAGCATGCCGTATACACTATTAATTGCGCGCGTCATAAGGACTGCGAAGCAATGAAAGTTAAGCACAGCCGCAAAGGAGATCGGTCAAATCGCTGATTTCATAGGAAGTCCGAGTGACGAGGACGGCAAAGTGGCGGTAATGTATAACTGGGCATACACTTGTCACAAGTTATACGCCGGCTTGGCCTATCTCCTTGTATTATTAAATCTGTTTCGTGAATGTACGTATGTACAATAATGTGATGAATATTTTGTTATACCTGAGAGTATCTATTATGGCAAATATGAGCTATGTATTAATTAATGTCCCGTACTATAAAAGCGACGCTAATAAGAGGTGAAAAATGAACTATTATGTTATGATCATAAACGTTGTTTTTCTTCTTTGAATAAATGGCTTTCGCGATGTTTATCGCATTACGCCAATGTCAAGTAAAAATGTACTTAAAGTAACAGACAATTGTATGGTAGATTGAGTTTAAAAATTGAGTCTCTCATCACGTGTTTTTACAGCAAGAACTCGGGAGAAACTCCTAAACTTTGTTTTCAAGTGCGTATCTACTTTGACAGGTACTTACCTTAGTCGACTATGGCGCCATCTACTATTTGTCAACGCGATCGGCGAAGCGGCGATTTTGGACCAGTCTAGTAATACTGGCTAATCATATAAAAACTCTTGGCCCTGAAATGCACGCAAGTAAAAAATTTACTTTCGAAAAGTGTTGCGTCAGCTCCGCTCGTAGAACGACCTTTTGAGGTTTTTTTGAACTGTTTTGAACGGTTCTCGAGAGCGTAAAATTTTTGAATGTTTCACCGTGAGACCGATAAGTTACAATCTTAAAGTTGCTACAAAGATAAATAGATAATAACAATAATATTTTCACACCAATTATCTAGCCCAAAGTAAGTATCATTAAGAACTTGTGTTATGGTTACTAGATAACGGACATTTTTAATATACATAATATTTTTAGATATTTTTATAAATAAACTTAAATAAATACCTATATAAACAATCATGACTCGTCAACGAATACTCGTGTTCATTACACAAATATTTGCCGCTACCAGGACTCGAACCCGGACCGCTTGATGTGTAGGCATTAAGACCACTTCACCTAGACGGCGTCATGATAGATAGATAATGAAAAATCTTTGGGGTTAGTATTTTTTTTTGAAAGCTCAAAGGGACAATTTTATGGCTCATTCCTAATCCAACCAGAAATCCTGACCTGGTCGTCTTCGGTCAGATTAGGAACTTGAAAAAATTTATACCTAATATTTGTTCCTCTTCCTCCTGACCCTAAAGCCAGCGCCAGACATGGTGTTCAAATACGCAAATACCTACAAAGTCACGAAGTGTGGCACGAGCATTTGTGTACCTATTTGTGCAAAGTTTGAACACATATTTGAAGTCAAAAAGACATAGGTACGAATGTTTCAAATGAGACAGACATTCAAATGTGTGATCAGACTTTTAACAGAGTTTACGCAAATTTCGATATCTGGCACTGGCTTGTACGCGTACACCAAAACCGATTCATCGGCCCATTTCGGTTCGGAAGGGTGGGAGGTAGGCTAAATATACGCTTGTAGGGTAGGTCCTCTAACGGGGAAAAATCCGAATGTATTCTCATGTGGGTCAAACTTCGGCTAGACTCGAAATATCCGCTTTTATCCGTTCGGGGAAAAACGGTTAATGTTTTATTCTATTCATTAATGGCGTCGCGACGCATTAAATTTTTACTAGCTTTTGTGATGTTAATTTTACTAGCTTGTAGACCCATTTGTAAGGTCGCCACCGCCTTTCTTATTTCTGCCGTGAAGCAGTTCGCTGTGTTTCGGATTGAAGGGAAAGGTAGCCAGTGTAATTACTGGGCATGGAAGGCATATCATCTTAGTCCCCAGGATGTGTTAAGTGTTTTATCCTTAATATTGCAAGTGTCTCTAAGGGACGGTATCCACTTAACACCAGGTGGGCCGCAAGCTTGTTTGCCATCTCATAGTATCAAAAAAAAATACTAATCGTTGACGACTCCATTTAATGACGATTAAATAACAAAAGTGTCGGTGGCGTAGTGCGTAAGAGCGTCGTCTTCCGCCCGGGAGGCACTGGTTCGATACCCGCCACGTAAGTACCAATGTGTTTTCAAATTTTGAATTCATATGTACGTTTAATTGACGCTTTTACGGTGAAGGAAAACATCGTGAGGAAACCTGCACACACCTATGATGAAATTCTTAGGTTGTGTGTGATGTCGACCAACCCGCACTTGGCCAGCGTGGTTGACTAAGGCCTAATCGCCCCTAATGTGGGGTAGGCTTGAGCCCCTCGATGGGGACCTGTGTTCTGTGATGGGGACATTATATGAGCTGTTGATGAATTATGGATATTACAATACTACGAGGCACTTAAATCAAAATAGTGGTCGTAGTTTATGTTAGGCAAAATTTAATGAATGTCTATGTGTATAAACCTTTGATTGATGATTGTGATTGGCGATAATTACTAACTAATTTGCGTTAATGTTTACCTGGAACAAACTTGCCAGCATGGTAATTCCAACTTCCAGAAAGAGGTCAATCGACGAACCCAACTCAGCTGGGCAGGCATATTCTCAGTCCATCTATCGCATAATCTCAACACGATATATGGGCCTCATAAGAAAGCTCAAGGTCACTCAAGGGGCAATGGAGAGGGCTATGCTCGGAGTTTCTCTGCGTGATCATGATGAGATCCCGTAGGAGAACCAAGTTCACTGACTAGGCCAAAGAATTGCGAACCTTAAGTGGCAGTGGGCAGGGAACATTGCGAGGAGGACTGATGGCCGTGGGGGCGGAAAGGTCCACGAGTGGCGACCACGTACCGGGAAACGCAGCGTTGGTAGGCCCCCCACAAGGTGGACTGACGATCGTAAAGGTCGCGGGAAGGCGCTGGATGCAGGCAGCGCAGAACTGATTGGTTTGGAGATCCTTAGGGGACGCCTACGTCCAACAGTGAGTATCTTGGCTGATATGATGAATAAATAATTAATAAGGACTAGGAACAACAAAAACTATATGAATGAAACAATTTTCCACTGCAATACCTAATTTTATTTATTTATTTAATAGGACATCCAACAAAACTTAAACTAGACACAAACAAAAGTAAAGGTACCATGTGAACTAGGACTTAATCTAAGTTCAGTTTTACTTACTGGTCGCCACGGCATGAATAGTGGACATTAGACATAAATGAATACAAATAATTAAATGAATTAAGAAGACAAAAAAAAACAAATAATGGAATTAATCTAAGAAACAAAACTTTACAATTTTTTTATTTAACTTTAATTTTAATTTTACGGGTAAAATTAAAATTATAGTTAAATAAAAAAATTAAATGTAAAATTTAAAAAGTAAAGTAGTTAATATACATACTTAAAGTGTATGTTCTGCATAATTTAACGCGTTAAATTATGCAGAACATACCGTGAAAGATAACTCCGTGTAAATTGATAGAGCGTGTCCTTAAAAATATCAGTTCCAAATGCGATTTCTTTGTGCAAAATATTGTACTACCCTGCCTCTGCAATCTGTTCATAGGAATGGTGACCGAGGATTGTTTTCACAGATTTAATAATACAAGGAGATAGCACAAGCCGCGTTTAACTTGTGACAAGTGTATGCCCTGTGGGCATATATTTCCGCCACTTCGCCTTCCGATAAAGTCAAGTGAATACGTAACTCAGCGATTTGACCGATCACCTTTGCGGCTGTGCTTATCTTTCATCGCTTCGCAGTCCGCAATGAATAGTATATTACGGCATGCTCAACTAGAACCATGTTATGTAGTACGGCCGCTGATCGCGACACTCGGTCTTCATATGAACTCGGCGATTCGACCGATCTCCTTAGATTGATATATCTGTGATTGTTTTACTGCGCTTGATTGGTTGTTTTACTGCCCCGATTGACCTACTCAATCGGGGAAGGTTGTACGGGGTCTTAAAGTGGATCAAACCTGGGCAATCAATTATACCATTTATGACCTTGTGATCCAGCAGCAACGACCGCTCCTTCAACGAAACCAAATTTTAAAAAAATAGTAATTGTAAAAACACCTAATATTAATAAATAAGTGCCACGCGGGTCGCCGCGACCGCAGCGCGTACATAACCGGTTAAGAATAAATTTCAATAATGCGTGCACATTTACATTCTAATGAATGAAAACGCTAAAAATAGCAGAGCTATAAAGTGGTCCACTAAATTTAGTCGGTCAACGGTACCTCGTAAAAAGTGGTATCCATAATGTGTGGAAATATCTTTATTTAAAGATTTTGGGGCCTTATCGCGTAAGTTTTCATACATTTTGGCAACAGCTGTCAGATGTAGTGATGTACAAGACTCGAATCCTCGAGATTGAGTCATACAGGAGACTCGAGTCAGATTTGGGGCTGTATGAGCTCGATAAAAGACTCCGTTAAAAGACTCGACCCTGTAAAGGTAGTAGTACACTTATCAGCTCGGAACCGTATCATCTTATTAACACGCTTATTTAAGCTTTACCTGTATGTTTGTATGTAACCGACTTCTTTGTACGCAATTTTGACCCACTTTAAACGGTCAGATTTAATTTAAACTTTATACACTTATCAAAGACCGATGATATTACAATAATTCGACAAGAATATCCCATAATCCTGATTAGATTCGCCAGGACTAACAAATTTCCACGTTGGTATTGTTAGTTCAATTGTTCGTCACTAGATGTCGTTGTGATTGTTATGGCTTATTCTAGTTGGCGGTGTTAACAGTTCTATTTAATAATGTAAGTACTTTCATCGGCGGTTATTAAAAGACCCGCCTAGCATGACCACTGAAACACGATATGATATGATATAGAATAGATAGCTATTTATCGCGTTGAACTGTCAAAAATTATTGGATATAACAGCAATCTTGAAAATTTATCGAAACTGCGATGCGAACATGTTTAAGCCATATACCATGTACGCAGTTTCGATAAAATTTCAAGTTGACGATTATATCCAATAATTTTTGACAGTTCAACGCGATAAATGGCTATATCATATCGTGTTTCGGTGGTCATGCTAGGCGGGCTGAGGCTGCTTCAGATATTGTTCAGATAGCCTTATTTATAGCCATTTTGGCAATAACCAATAAGGGGGTGTTTAGTCGGTCGGCAGGGCCGCGCCGACCCTCGCAGCGCCTGTGTGCGAGACCTATGAAGCGCCTCTTTTTTTGCGATTGTTCCCAACGAGTCACACTGTAACCTGTAACACTGTGACTCGTTGGGACAACTTTGTAAAATAATTCCCAACCAGTCACACTGTAACACGTTGGGACATCTTCCAACCTGAAGTACCAGGCTACCATGACTATGCAGGAGATGTTTAGCATACTATTTAATCATAATCATTGTTGTGGACTGTATTCGAATTTGGTTGTGAAGTGAAGCTAAGTTGTAGGAAGGTTCTTGTTGTTTCTTTTGGAAGTAAAAGTCTCATCGGTAGTTCACTTAATTTATTTTAAAACACATTGGCTATATACATTTTATATCTATTGCACTTATCACTAGTCTTAACGATTGATTACAAGATTCAACCTTGAGTTCCAAAAACGGGAGGGTATATCGGACGGAGGTATTGCAGTTAGTGACTGGTAGACCGATCGCGGCGCGCTGTCCTCTACAATCATAATACATAATTGGGTTAAATAATCTTTTATAATAATAAGTAACCTCTTATATGAATTGTCCCAACGTGTTACAGTGTGACTCGTTGGGAACAATCGTTTATTTGTCATCTTGCACCAATACTATGGAGATGATATATCATCTGGCGCCCCTATTGCCTTGGCGCCTGTGTGCACCGCACACTTCGCACATAGGGGCGGCTCGGGCCTGTCGGTCGGTAGTAGTCCGACATAACCCTAGGCCCGGCCCCGGCCCTTGCCTAGGGTATCCATGCAAGATTCACGTCCTCCTTCCCTCGTTTGTCCGGAAGGTTCAGACTGAGTCTTCTGACTCTTTTCGCTGCACTATCTTTCGCTCGGCCCCCGAGGGGAAAGGAAGGGGAAAGCGGCGGGGACGGGGGACAAGTGCAAAATAAATGCTTAAAAACGTTAAAAATGTTTTTTGGACTTTAATGATAATTGGGACTATAAAGTGAAAAATAAGGTTTAATTTTAAAATTAATATAGAGAAATTTTTCATAAAAATAGGTCAACCCGTTTCGGGAGAGTTCGAAAACAAACAGTGACATGAGATTTTTATGTATTAGATTTTTCTAGATATTTCTCCAGTTAATCTATTGTTAATACTCTAATTTATTTGATAAATCAATAACGTAATCTTAGTGTACTATGTAACATAATAGGGATGTAAGGGAGCTCCGTAAGCGTATCCGAAGTCCGAACCTGCAAGTAGATGAAGAATCCGTATTCTGTACCCGTAATGTAAGTTTTTTCGTTTGAAATACGTAACTTTTGTAGTTGCGTTATAAGCCCCATTTGTATGGGAAACACGATGTAGACCCTTTACACCCACAGATATATCAATCTAAGGAGATCGGTCGAATCGCCGAGTTCATAGGAAGACCGAGTGTTGCGATCAGCCTCCGTACTACATAACATGGTTCTAGTTGAGCATGTCGTAATATACACTATTCGTTGCGCGCGTCATAAGGACTGCAAAGCAATGAAAGTTAAGCACAGCCGCAAAGGAGATCGGTCAAATCGCTGAGTTCATAGGAAGTTCGAGCCGTGTCCGCGTGACGCGATCAGCGGCCGTACTACATAAAATGATGGTTCTAGTTGAGCATGTCGTAATATACACTATTGATTGCGCACGTATTAAGGACTGCGAAGCGATGAAAGTTAAGCACAGCCGCAATATAATACAATTTGTAATAGTAACGCATAATTTAAAGCAATTGTGTTTTTATGAATAAAATTCGGTCTATTTGTTTAAATATTGTTTTTTAAATATAAATCTAAGTTTTGCGGTTCTTACGTGTAGAAAGTTATTCCATTAGGTACTTGATAAACAACTGATTCAATGCAATGACTGCATGTTACAGTTGAACAGGACGGCATTTTTAAAGAAAAACGAATATTTCTTGCTAACATACGTACGTATTCACTCGACATTATCGGACGGCGAACTGACGGCAATGTATGCGCAATGGGCATACACTTGTCACAAGTTAAACGTCGGCTCAGCCCATCTCCCTTGTATTATTAAATCTGTGGGTCCACTTGCGCTAGGTACTTTTAGCACCGATACAGTCGATGCGGAAGCTGGACATTGAACTGTAGCGATGCAGTATTGATGCAATCGTGATTCAGCATCGATGCTATGGAGAAACTGCCGCGCTTGCCACCCTCTGCCGACCTGCGAGGTTTCTTCTTCACGTCTCTTTTGAATGACCCAGGATTTAGGGAACACTTGTGCTAGCAGTGAATTACGACAAAGAAACGGGTTGGCAAATTTCTTAGGCCTGTATTACAGAATGACACTCAGAAGTCAAACATGTCTTGAGAATTCTATCACGCACAAAGTGATAAAGACGTAGGACGCTCAAATCGGCGTTTATTCTTGAAACTTATTCTATAATACGAACATTCGTACGTGTTGAAATAGTAGCCACAGTTTGTAGGTGGCACCGTACGCCAGCACGCGTTGGTAATGCATAAAAGGAAGGGAGATTGTGGGATTAGGGAAAATAGGTCCTTAGAGCACTAACCGTGGTACAGACCAAGAACGCGCTCGGTAATGCAACATCGCGAATTCGCGACGCAATTGGTACGGCAGGCACAAGATTGTTGGACGCTGCATGCAAGCAACCTATGAATGCAGCGTCCAACAGTCTTCCTTCCATGGCATCGCGTTCTTGGCGGAGCCATCCATATCTAGGGTTTCCAACTCTTTTTTACAAGAAATAAAGTATATTTAGGTCTGAGAAGGAAAATAAACAGAATTAAGTATAGAAAAATAAACAGTATTTTGTTTGTTAATGATTTAAAGACATTTTTAAAGCCTCATCACAATCAACGCTGAAAACAGTATTTTTTATATTTTATTTTTGTTCAACAGTAAAAAGTATAAATACTTTACTTATCCATATCCGTAATTTCTTTTATGTAACATCACTATTATGAGAACTAAAGGTTTTTCTAAGTAGGTACTCTATCTACACTGATATTACAAAAATCAATTACTACTTACAGATAACTATTTGTAAATAGTTTTAATCAAATATTATGCTAATTATCTTCACTAATGCACTATTTAAATACGGAATCACGGGTCAATGACTTACGCTTAGTTCATTGCCCCGGATATGTAACAATTATTACATAGATTATGCAATTTTGAAATTTGACAAAGATTTATGCGTCTAAATATTTTTTTTTTATGAAAACTTCCAGGAAATGCCTACTGGGCCCTCCAGGTTGACCACAGGATGTCTTCAGAGATGTCAAGGCGGTAAGAGGGTTCCTGGAAGAGTTGGACTGGCTGGAGTAATCCACCCTAATCTTCCGACGAAGGAAGCGTCTTGGCGCTACTTCGACAAGGCTCACCAAATCCCCATTCTTCGCATTTTGACTCTTCTGCTTAATTACGGCACCTAATTGTGATTTTTAGGTAAAATGGTCACTTGGTGGTTACGTACGTAAGTAACGTTTCATTTTCCCCAAAAACTTAAACGAAAGGTATTCATAATGTTCTCTTAGATTTGCGCGAGCACTACACATTATAAATAAAACAACTTTTACGGATTTAACTCGCGTGTAATTAGATTTTACATGATGTTATAATTGCCCGACGTTTCGTAACACTTTTCAGCGTTCGTGGTCACGGGATGACTAAAGATGTAGGTTGTCAAATTTTATGAAATAGTTAAATCTACCGTCACTTTAATTATTAATTTGGAGTGTTCCGTTTCACGCAAACGGAGCTCACGGTATTCATTTATTTAGTATACCAACGATTGCTACATTCATACTACAATTGAATACTTAGAATTATAGGTATACATCACATGCACAAAAAAAGTTTGCTACAAAAAAAAAAGTAAAAAAAAAACTATTAATTAAATCAACCTACAAGATATATCTAGACAATAATAACACAAGATTACATCCAAGTAAGATAGAACTTATCGATAGAATCAGAGGCACTCTAACAGTATACGCTTGAACGTAGGAAGGGACATAAAAATGTACATCCACGGATCCACGGAGAGTTAGCAATTGAACGAGCAATTGGTTCGATTGATGGTTTTCGAGGTATCCGATAGGGTCAGGTAGGTTAGGTAGGTGTTTTGGTGTGCGCCGTAAAAGAACAGATTCGTTGTATATTTTGCTTAATTGTTGATTCTATTTTATATGGCATGCCTGTAATATTTCCATAGTCCATAGTAGGGTATGAAGGACACCTAAGTAAAATCTCCAAAAATTGCGTTACGTAATGAACGCTTTCCAACCATCAAGTAGTCATTTGCTTGACATTTTCATAGGTACAAAAAAATCCGCTAGTAGGTAACTAGAACCTACGTTTTGATGGCCACTTCCCACTTGGTAACCTCAAACTATACCTACTAAAAAGTTGCGTTTGGTAAACGTGTCGATACTTCATACATTTAATCCCATTTCGAAAACATTTCGGTAATCATATGTGTTGTATCCTGTTGAAATGTAACTTTCAGTTGAAATGGGTACAGTCAAGTAAAGAAAGAAAACACGAAACTTAATATTTTTGATCACAAGTACAAAAGATGAGATTTTTCTTTCTTTTTGTTAATTCGTTCTTCGATTGTTAATTCGTCTATCATTTTGGATGAACTTTTTTCTTCGTTTTGATATAATTTCACCAATATTATCTTTCTTATATTAGGGGTTTAAGTATGAAATTGCCGTTTTGTATGGAGAATTTAACGAAAATTCATTTTTCCATTCAAATATATTTGCGATTTTTTAAGGAACCACAAATCTAAATTTTATGTAATTTTGTGGATATATTTAGACAACCTTAAGCTATAGGATACATAGAGAAAATATTTGCGAATTGATATCTGTAAAAAAATATTCATATTTTTTTTAACGGAGACGGGCACCTCTTAGGCCGAGCTGTTTTTGAAGATGTATTTCTAGAAAAAAAAATAAAAATAAGAATAAAATTTTATACATAAATATAAGTCCTTGTAATGAAGTTTAAAATAAAAAAAATAATGGTCATAGCTATTGTATTAAAGGAATTATACTAGTGTATAATTGCTTTGAATAATGAGGAAAAAATCGGCAATTTCATTCTTTAACCCCTATTATATAAAATTGTCGTGTCACAATGTTCGTTCCCGTACTCCTCCGAAACGGCTTGACCGATTCTCATGAAATTTTGTGAGCATATTGAGTAGGTCTGAGAATCGGCTAACATCTATTTTTCATACCCCTTAGTGATAAGGGTTGCCCACCCTTAATTTTTTTTTAATATATAAGGCAAAACAACGTTTGCTGGTTCAGCTAGTAAAAGCTAAAAAAATGTGTTATAAGTAATTAATTTGTGTGTAAATGTGTTAAAATTTCAATATTAATTTGACACCGACTGTACCATGCAAAAATAACAACACTAACGTAGTTTTCGAAATGGGATTAAATGTATGAAGTAACGATATGTTTACCAAACGCAACTTTTTTGTTACCAAGTGGGAAGTTTACCAAATGGGAAGTAGCCGTTTTGATTACGGATATCGGCCAACGCAAACGCCCACCTAGAAAATGTCCTACTTACTCGATCAGGATGACCTGACTGATTCCTAACACTGACTGACTGACTGGTCAACGCCCTTGCCCCTTGGCGGCCTACCTAGATAGCTAAAAGTTTGCACAGAGGTTCCTTTTATGATGTAGACAGGACAAGGGATAATGCCGATACTTCACAGGAGTACCCCTATCGATAAATGAGTAAACAAGATTTTCAGTTTTTTTTTTCAGAATTCAACCAGATTTTTTCCATTTTTTCAGAATTCAATAGGGATATGAAATGAGGTGATGAAGTCTAAAAATCAACATTAGTATTTTTTCGTCATTATTGAAGATAAAACCATGAAACTATTCATAAAAACAAGTGAATTTATTAGACATTTATAAATAATTTGTCTCTGTGACTCTTGCACGAGATGAATAAGAAAAAACACTTTTTAACAAGGTAACAACTAAAATTGGTTTATTAAAGTGTTTTATTAATGAGGCTGCAGTATTTAGGTTTTTGTTATGAAGTAGGTACCTAAATTAGTAACTTTGCTCTAGCATTTTTGAAATTTCTACCTACATGGGGATGAAATAGTTAAAGTTCGTATGGAAGTCCTAAAAAATCTAGCTATGTTTGTTTACACGTATTATAATATTTGGAAACATGTGTATGACCGGAAAAAAATAGGTACTCAAATAAAATTATAATTCCGCCCAAAGTATTAGAGAAGAACAAATGAAATTGACGAATGAAACCTGAAATAACCTAACTAATGTTATAAATGCAAAAGTGAGTCTGTTTATTTGTTCCTTTCACGCCTAAATCACTGAACCGATGTTGATGAAATTTGGTATTGAAGATAGTTTGAGGCCCTGGGAAGCACATGGGATACTTTTTGGCGCGATAACCGACATAAAGCGAGCGAAGCCGCGGGCGACCGCTAGTCATCATAACAGCCTTTATATTTCGACCCACTGCTGGGACACAAGGCCTCTCCTTGACATCGAAGGAGGTTTAGGCAGTAGTCCACCACGCTTGCCCAATGCGGATTGGTGGACGGAGTACAAGGTGATCAATACATCTTTGCTGATCCATCAGTCGCCTTCTACGCCACTCATTGGAGGATATGGGGTGATGCTATCTACTCTGCCGGCATCATACGGCCCAGCGCTAGTGTTTAAATAAAATTATCTGTAAATACCTACTGGTTACATACCGATTTTACGGATTTAACTCGGTATATTAATTTAATGGAAAATGTGCTTGAAATCTGTGTGTAGGTACAGAATTTTTTTTTTAAATTCTCTCCTTTTAAAACTAAAGAAGAAAGATGAAACGGATATCCGGTAACTATCCGGTTATTGTGCAAATGCATTTTTACTTTCTCGTATAAGTACGTAGTATAGAGGAAGTCTTGTAATCGTCAAAAAATTCGACCTCGAGATTTTCACGGATTTACACGTTTTGTACCTCCCTGAGTCCAAAAATACCGTTTTTGGAATCATGTCTTTGTGTGTGTGTGTGTCTGTGCGTTAGCACGATAACTCGAGTACCTACTTATGCTTTAACTTATTGCAACCAAATTTAACATGCATGTATGACATCAAAATATAAGGTTTCTATCAACTTTTGAGTCGTCGATCACGAAGGTTAAGCAACCAAGTGTGCGGTCGGTACTCGGATGGGTGACTAAAGTTTAACATGCATCCGTATGACATCAAAATATAAGGTTTCTATCAACTTTTGAGTCATTTCCGATATACGAGAAAGTCAAAAGAAGACCACTCCCGATTTTCGTACTTTCGTCTTTCCGAAGTTTTACATTTTAATAGCGCGCTACGCCATTTTGAAAAAAGCAAAATGGCCGCTACATTTTCAAATGCCTCTATGATAATAATATCCCATCCGAGACTGTGGTATCGATTCAAAATAAAAAAAAATTTTGCTTCCACGCAGACGCGGAGATATAAATTTTTTTACAGCCCACCCTCTCCCGGTCTCTCAAAAATCCGTCTGCACGCTAAGGAAAATCGAAGTAGGTACGTCATAATAAAAAAGAAAAAATGCGCGAGCCATCTTGGTACGGTTGGCAAAAAAAGTGGCGATTTTGAAAGTTTTTGATTTTTTTTCATCGTGCTGTTATTTGCGTCTGTGTTAATTGTGTCTTAATTAAAAATATATGCATATAAATAAAATTGAAGTATCTGTCTGTTATTTCAAAATAAATACTTTATTTTTATTATGAGCTTAGAAAAAAGCAGTTTTAATTTTAGATGAAATTTTAAGGTTTTTGCAACATGCGAAGAATCATATTATTATTACATTCGCATGTTACCAAAACCTTAAACACCTATCATTAATTATTTTTTAATGTACTTTGTTTTTCCGGGGCCCGAGCTCATCTCGAAAACAACTGCACCGATTTTAATTAAGGTTTATATATTTGCTTGGTCGACTTTAGATTTTATCTTGTTCAGTTGTTCCCAAAATTTCCTCTCTCTCTCACTCTCTCAGCCTCCATGGCCTAGTGGTTTGCCCACCAGAATTAGATCCAGAGTCTCTAGGCATGGAACATTTCATGAATAGCATATGAAAAACATATGAAAATATTTTCATTCGTCACACCTGCGACTTCTTTCACATCGACTGCTATAACTCTCTCTGTGTGAAATAGAGAATCATTTCATTGTTAATGTTCGTTGTGTTAAAAAAATATACGACACAAAACACATGAACTAGAACGAAAATTAAACGATTAATATCTCAGGCCAATAATAATATATTAAATTTCATATCATACGTCATCATAATTCATTACTAAAAGCAAACTCGCAAATGTGACATTAGCCTCTCAACTGTCCCACCCCTTTTATCAAATATGGCGTATCTGTCCCGCCATTTCCGGAGTACTTCCGGTTTATTTCCGGTCCTCATTAAAAATGATGATATGTAAAGAAATTTGTATGGAGGTTATATACAAATTATATATTATTGTAATCGGTATTAAATAAGCTTTCAGATGATGTATAATTTATTATAGTTTTATAGTGAATAAAATTAGTAAATTAAAGGTAAAAGTAAGAAAAGTCACTTTTTTCCTCGATTTAATTCAATAATTATTATAATTATAAATAAAACCTTTATTACAAGTGATAGTTGTTTTATATGGAGCTATATATAAAGTATTTACTTTCAAAAACAATAATTTATTGAAAAACAAGCTAATAAATTCAAATTTCGCGCGTAAACTTAGAGTAACTCAGACACAGAATGACTGTTCGCCGAATGAAAGGGGCTCACAATGTTGACAGGTTTAGTTTAATATTATGGTCGCGTTATATTGCATCTCTGTTCTACTCTATAAGTTGTAGTAAAGTTTGAGAGAGATAGAAACAATATAACCCGGCCAAATTGAGTTTCAAAAGTTGAACGACAATTTTGAAAAACAGACGCCATATTCAGGTGTCTGACAGACAGGCACTTTTTGACAGACGCCTGATTATGGCGTCGGGACAGACGAGAGGTTATGCCACTGCGAAATAAAATCATTGCCTGTAAAATTTCACATGACTGTGTAAATACATGAAAAAAATCACAATTTCATTAAATGAAAATGAACGGAAAGTAGCAATTTCCATGCCTAAGAGTCTCGCAGATTTGATCCCTAGAGGAGTTCAGTCAGCATCAGGAGTACCTATAACAAAATTTACATATCATAGCAACGCGTAATTTGTGCTGTAATAGTTAGAATAGTTGCTACTATTGCATAATTTACTAGGTGGTAGGCCTCTATGTAGTCTGGGTAGGTACCACCACCTTTCCTATTTCAGCGTGGAACAGTTTGCTATGTTTCGGATTGAAGGGAAAGGTAGCTAGTGTAATTACCGGGCATGGAAGGCATTTCATCTTGGGCCTCAAGATCGACAACGCACGACACGCAGAGAGACAACGCACCTGCAAAACCAAGAGTTTTTTTCCTTGTTATTGCAGCATAGGTGACTGTATCCATCAACTCACTACCAGGTGGGCCATCAGCTTGTTTGTCGTCTAGTAGTATGAAAAAAAAAATTGTTTCAAGGTACTAAAATGTTAAATGACTTTCTGATGCTGAACGTTCAGTTATTGAGGATTCCAGGTGAAACTGACTTCCACCTGAGTTATCATCACTTATCATCAGGTGAGATGATGGACAAAATGTTCCCAGACAAGTCTAAAAAACGAAGTTTTTTGATGGCTCAATCGTCGTCCTTACCTACGGAAATAAATTATTTGATAGTGACATATTTTTTTCTAATAAATAAAGACAGAACAACACGAAAGCAAGCCATAAATTGTTTTGAACAACATTGTATTGTATACTTCAAGTTGTATGGCATAAAATTTGCATAAATTTCTAAATTGATGGCACTAAGCCCCACCCACTGTCACTTTGGTTGGGCGGAGTGGCTCACGTAATTGTTGGAAAATTTAGTAGATCTTATAAGCGGTTGATTTTTTTAACTTAATGTCGATTTTCAAGTCAAGGCACAGAATTTGTAGCATCAATCTTGTGAAAATACAGTTGAAGGTCACCTGATTGATCTCCGTGCCACCAAAGAGTACGAAAAGTTTCTAATAATTACAAATAGATGGTATCTATCTACCTTGGTGGCTGATCTATCAATTCTTTTTTGAAGTAGTGGGGCACAAACAATCGTAAGCTTGGATGATCCAAACATTCATAGATAGATCCCAGCTAAAGGAAGTTAACTAACTTGGTAGCTAGTCACAATAGATGTTTTTAGGTCGCATGCAGCGACGCAATTAATCCTAAATTCACGTAAAATAAGCATTACGTAGCCATTTCGTCTACAAGGGGAGTAATATAAATAAAACTAAGAAACACAAAATCTAATCCTAAATCTGGCAAGCGGTCATAAGAATTATTTGGACGTATTGGGCATCATGCCATAATAACTTCGTAGAGTGCGTGAACTCGGAAATGAAACGCTGTCGTTTATAATTCATAAATGATTCTAAAAGATCTCAGCTTGTTTAAAACTTCCGTAAATTCTGGATGGATGGAACGCGTATCTAAAACTTGCGAACACATATGTGTTCTAGTACCAATTTCGAACATCTTTCACCGTATATTACTGCTTAACTTTTCTGCTGACCGTACCCATAAAAAGTGTTATATCAAAGTACATCAATGTAACGCCATCACTTCCCGTTGTACTGTGAACGACATGTCATTTGTGACAGCTTAATGTATGTGCAGTTTTTTTAAAGATGTCGTTCGTGGTGCAGTCGTCAGTAACGTTGCCTACACGGCAGGTTCGAATCCTGGTAGAGACAAAAGTTTGTGTGATGAACACGAACATTTGTTCACGAGTCATGGTTGTTCACTGCTGATATGTTTTATGTAACATCTGCATGCTCTTGTTTGTTAGTTCCTGAAGGTTTGTTACTTTTAGGTGTTCCCCCATTTTAATGTAGGCGACAGGCTGGCAACTTACCATTTTTTTATATTTCCAGGCTCACACCAATTATCTAGCCCAAATTAACTATCATTATTAACTTGTGTTATGGATACTAGATAACGGACAAATCTAATATACATAATAGTATAGATATTTTTATAAATAAATGCATAAACAACTCGTGAACAAAATTAAATATTCGTGTTCGTCACACAAACATTTGGCGCTACCAGGACTCAAACCTTGATTTGTAGGCAGCGTTACTGACCACACCACCACGACGGCGTCAAATGTGTATGTGCATTTTACTAAATTTAACTAAACTAAATTTTAAAAAGCTGTGAGGTCTTGTTGTAAAGCCTATTTTTGAATAAAAAAACCGCCTTTAAAACTAAAAACAGAAATATCAATTTTTGTTTAAAAAATTCTATTTTTTTTTTAATCAAAATTAATCATATTTTCATTGTGCAAATCGTCCTATGTTAATATTAAAATGAGGAAAGATACAATCAGTACCTAGCAAAAGTGTTTTAGTGGAAACATTTAAAAAAAACTGATTTTAATACTTTGAATATTGAGGTTGGCTTTAACCTCAAAAAACATTTACATTTTTTGACCGACTTCAAAAAAGGAGGAAATACGACTATATTTTTTTTAACAAAATTTTTATATTTCTGTTTTTTGCTAGAAAAATGCACTGAAAAAAATCGACTTGCCTTAGGCGGGACTCGAACCCGCTTCTTCCGCACGAGACTTTGCGGAAGATACGGGTTCGTGTCCCGCCTGAGGCAAGTCGATTTTTTTCAGTGCATTTTTCTAGTATTAATATTTACGCGTTTGTAAACGCAAAAATAAAAAAATATTCCTGTTTTTTGTTTTGAAGCCGGTTTTTTTAATTAATTTTATGCTTTTTAGCGTTGTAAGTATAGACATTTTTCAGGAATCTCGAGATCTTTCAGATAAACAAGTAACTAAAATGAAAACATTGGGGATAAATCAAAAGCAAGCTAAATAAAAACATTTAAAAAGGTCTGATGTCAGCTCAAACCATTTTGGGATTACGGATGTGATTTTATGTATGTAAAAAAAAACAAAAATAAATAATCGATAATGTGAATTCTTAAATTTCATAGTAGCTCTGCGGGTAAAGGGGTACTTAACTGTTTCGAAAAACAAATTATTTTAAGGCGGTCACTTGTCTTTGGGAGCGATCTCAAAAAACAGTTAGGTAGATTATTTAAAAATATTTTTTTTTCTGCCATTTTTTATTTTACAAGCGGTTTTTTTCATATTATAGAAATAATTCTCGTCCGCATATAATTCTGCCTGACTACACACACGAAAGTTACCTACTAGGTAACATCATAATGTAGTAGGTACATGTCACGGCATATGGAGAGTCCGAACAGCTGTAGCCATCATGATGTATACGGCATACGGAGAGTACCTAACTTCTTCTTACTTATATAATTTATCTTCAACTTTAATAAATCTACGCCGTGGGGACTTCACGGGGTAAGTAAGGGAACAAGGGTTGACAGCCTGCGAGTGTCACGTCATAGGTGCAAACGTCTATAGAAAGCTACTTACCATCAGATAGGCCTTATGCTTTCTCTGGCAACCACTTCACATATAAAAAAGTGTATGGCTTTCAGTTTTTTTATTCATAAATAAAAGTCCAGATGTTCAAAATTCTTATTTGGGCCGACAATTAATGATAAGAGAGCCAATCTTCTGTGTATAAAAAAATATATTTTTAAATAAATAAAAAACGGAGAAATAAAAATTTTGTTTATAAAAACCTAAATGTTTTTTTGAAATCGGTCCCAAATACAAGTAACAACGTGTATTCCAAATATTGAGGTTTTAACAAAAAACATTTAGATTGTGTGTGAATATTCGTACATTCAGGAGTCTAAAAAAATTTTATGGAACCAAATGGGACACTTCAGTATCGACCAATAAAAGAATAATTGAAATCGTATCAGAAATCTCGGCGTAATCGGTACATACATAAAAAACATACCAACCGAATTAAGGACCTCCTCTGTTTTGAAGTCGTTTAAAAAAAGGTACCTACTTAAAAGTAACGACAGGTTGGCACTTTGTCATTATTTTTATTTTTTACATAATTTAATCCCACCTGCCCTTTCCACCACCAGACCACCAGGCGTGGCGAAGGCTTTCACCTTTACCTATGTTGTGAATATACCTACCATCTGTACGAAGCCATTTACTTCTACTTTCATTATGAGAACAGCTGAGGAACTCTTAGCCGAGGTCTTCCCGGATCAGTAATAATCTGGACATCTTTAAGGGCAGAGTGAACAAGCATCTTCTAGGCTAGTGTATATCAAATGCTTAGTCCAGGGTTACTCAAACTTATCGTCCCACATACCCTTGTTTAAGTTCTCAGACGATCGCGAACCCCTAGGTCCAAATTAAAACAAAATGTTACTGTAGAAGAAAGTATGTTTTTTTTTCAATTAAAGTTAACAAATACAGTGAGCGCCACAAAAAAATATAAATGAGATGGGTGGGCTTGTTACTTATCGCAAATTGAGTTGATTTGAGTAGTTATTTTAGACAGCTTAAACCTGTTTCAGCAACCTGATTTCTGTATTTAGTTTTTAACGTTACAGGGTGTGAAAATCCACTCTCACATAAGTAGGTTGTTGCAAAGGGCAATAGGAAATTCAGTAGCGGGCGCGCCTTCTTGAGAGTCGCGAGCGCTTGTCAGCTAACCATCCGTCATTACGTAAATCTTTCCGCAAACCCCTTACCGTCTAAAGGCGAACCCCTAGGGGTTCGCGAACCCCACTTTGAGAACCCCTGGCTTAGTCAATTCAACATAAAAAATATATTCTAAGGCACTGCATGGCCCATACTGCCGGATGTGTCTTCATGTGCAATTAAATGTTAATCCAACGTTCAAATAGAAAGTATCTCAGTCGCATATTATAACCATTATATTGATCATTACCTTTACATATGATTTGAGCTCATTAATGAAGTATAATACACGTTTTAGAAATTCCCATCAAGTTACATTTCTAATACTGTAAGCGCAGATGAGCTTAAAATCTCCATCCACAAATAGGCTATAAAAAGAAAATTACTCACGAAGAAACCGAAAGAAAAAATAAAAATGTCTAAAAAGACGCCAGAGGGAGCGCGGGGGTACCAACACCGCCTGGCGCCTTTTCGAAAATCGATCACACGGCGCGTGTGTGGTATCGTTTTGAATTTCGAACTATACGAAATTGTGCTAAAACTTGTTACGCAAGGGATTCTTGCTCAACGCCCTTCAGTTTTAAGGCTGGTTGTCGCGTGGCGTGTTACTGTTTGAATGTGTGAGTGCAGCACACGCGGGTACCAAAATATTAATACGTCGAGGCCAAAATAGATTTTTTGTTGAAACGAATTTAGGTTAGGCAGACCTTTTCGGGCGGTTTTGAAGTAATCTGTTTGAAACTTAGTTTGTTTTTTGTTGTTGTTATGTTTTTAAGGCGACGATAAGGTCTCGCGACCTTGGCCTTATTAAGTGGAGCAGCGGCAGCCCACGATTCTCGCGCCTGCATAACACGCACAAAAAAAACATTTAACCGACTTCAAAAAAGGAGGAGGTTCTCATTTCGACTGTATTTTTTTGTGTGCTACCTCATGATCATGACTCTTACTGAGTTTTCCGATTTTGATAATTCTTCTTCTTCTGTATCAACTAACTCTTTTAGGGAAACTACCTTCATAATTTTGAATTGACTCTATACTCTTGAAAAAAACATGGTCCAGAAAAAAATATGTGTGTTTTTTTTACCATCGAAAAAACCTATTTTTTTGCAACACTAGACGGAACTCGAACCCGCGACCTTTATCGCTGTGCGGGTGACTAACTACTCTTCCAACTAAGCTTCTTTGATTTAATGCTTAAACATTCCACAGAAATTTTTGATCATTAGAAATAAGATAGATTTCCACCAAAAAATTTTTTGTGAAAAATTGGCATTTTTTTGCTAACTGTACTTTTTTGACCATCTGTGAATGGGGACAAAATTTCACAAAAAAAAATTATCAAGATAATCTTTTAAGACTATTTTCATGTAGCTGCTACAATTCAGGTACTTTTTTTAATACTAGAAAAAATGCACTGAATAAAATCGACTTGCCTCAGGTGGGAATCGAACCCGCATCTTCCGCAATCCGGGACCGTTCCGCGTTGACCAATACACCACCGAGACACTGCTTTCGTTGTCGAAATTTGTCAGTGCTTGGTGGTTTTTCAGTGCATTTTTTCTAGTACCTATTAAAAATATTTACGCATTTGTAATCGCAAAAATATAAAACTATTCCATAATGTAAGGTAGTTTCATCTTAACTGGTCGTCAAATATTTGCAAAAATATTTCGCTCGGGTCTTAGAAGTGCAAATTTCAAAGATTTGATGAAACAATGTTTACCATAAAAACATAAGCACCAAGCACTGACAAATTTCGACAGCGAGAGCAGTGTCTCGGTGGCGTAATAGTCAACGCAGCCGCCTGGATTGCGGAAGATGCGGGTTCGATTCCCGCCTGAGGCAAGTCGTTTTTTTTTCAGTGTCGTGTCACTCAATATAAAGGGCATAATCGATTGGGAAAATTTGACGTTTTGTGTTAACCCAATGTGCTGTTGTCTGTACAATGGGCGGTCTTATCGTTGTAGAAGCGATTTCTTCCAGACAACCTTTGGATGGACAGAATAGACATAATTATGTTATAATAATAAGGGAAGTTGTAGGTGTACCGTTACTAAGTTGTTGTATATTGGTTAAAACAAAATATTAATACAGTCCGTCCGTGGCTTACCAATTTAACGATATCTTGATTATTGAAGATATTTTGATTTCATCATAATGAAAATCTAAGCGTTCTTCCATTTTTTGGGAAATCCTCATCTTCAAATACACTTAATTTAGTTAAGTTGACAATGTCCCAAGCGCTCACTTCCCCGAAATAATTAAACCCAAAAATATTCAAAATCAAAAACAGGAAAATGATAACAGAACTGCCAACAACAAATCAATGACGACATCCGTCTTAATTTGAGTTTTGTTTTTGTGTTTATGACTCAATTAATTTATTAATTAGCCAACAATCTTTACACATTTTATCATTCCGTCTTAAAATTGGGCAGAACAAGAAGATAATTTTACCAAAGCAGGCTTGTGTAACTCGTGTACTGATATTTACCTTATTTAATTCAGTTGAAAGCGTGACAAAAACAGCTTCACGGAAACTCTGAGTCCTGAACAAGGTGCGGCGTGTTTTCATGCCCTCGTACAAGACGCAGAAGTAATACGGTCTTGCGTAGAGTATTGCTCGCACCTGTGGGTGACTCCGTTAGCTGGTATACCCCTCGGGCATTTTTTTTGACGGGGAGGTCAAATGCATTTACGCATCGTCCGTGCGGGGTGGTGCCAATCGCAGGGGATATGTGGGACTCGAGGTAAAGGCGTTCCCTCCATACCCACTAAACATCCTCCCCGGCATGAACTCCAGTGCGCTATTACGGGACGGCTCAGGATCTGCGCACGTGAGCGCAACTACGCTGCCGGTCTAGGAACTCCTTGCACCAATTGGTGGCCAGTAGCCACTCCTCCACCGACGGCTGCTCGGTCTGGCGCGTCCTCCTGACGAGGACACCGGGAGCAGCCATCGGACCGCGCCCGGGGGACTTCAGGCAAGGTCGTCCCCAACTAACCGTGGTGGGAAAACAAAAACAACCCGACGATGGTATGTGACTTCGAATGCCAAGGGGACACACTTGACATCAAAAGCCACACACCGAGAAAGTTTCCCCACCACGTTACCAGGGTACACCACGAGGAGGCTTCCGGACGTGGACCCCATACCCCTCGGACACTCGGGCCTACCTCAACCGCAAACAAACCGACGATTTGCAAACAGAACAGCGTTGTGCGTAAGGGAGTGTCTCCCACCCGGGAGGCACCGGTTCGAACCCCGCCACGTACAATGTGTTTTCAAATTTTGAATTCTTATGTAGGTAGGTTTATTTTGAATTCTACTTATTTCAAATACGTCTCTGACTACCAAAAATTTTTCACCATTTGAATGCCACTCCTGAGTGACGTTGGCTGACTAGGCATATTTGATTTAAAAAAATATTCTACGCGAATGAAATCGCGGGCGTGCTAGTTAATAAAAAGTTGCGTTGGCTTTCGGGACTGGGACCTAAAAATGTTTAAAACAGGGTCATATTATGTTAGTTAGCCATCTTGAAAGATAACATAATCGACTATGACTCGTGAACGAATATTCGTGGTTATTACAAAAACATGTGTTCCTAAAGGGATTCGAACCTGGACCGCTTGGTGTAGGTACATAAGCATAAGCAACGTTACTGACCAGACCAATCCCTTAAATCAGACCAATTTATTGGTTTTTACTTTCTCGTATAGGTAGGTACGTAGTATAGAGGAAGTCTTGTAATCGTCAAAAAATTTGACCTCGACATTTTGATGGATTTACACGTTTCGGTTAACACGATAACTCGAGTAGATATGCTTTAACTTATTGCAACCAAATTTAACATGCATGTATGCCATCAAAATATAAAGTTTTTACTTATCAACTTTTGAGACGTCGATCACGAAAGTTAAGCAACCAAGTGCGCGGTCGGTACTCGGATGGGTGACCAAAATTTAACATGCATGTGTGACATCAAAATATATAAGGTTTCTATCAACTTTTGAGTCGTTTCCGTTATACGAGAAAGTCAAGGGGAGGCCTTAAAACTCCCGATTTTTTAACAAATGAAAGTGATAGAGGGAGTAAGATGTTTATAATCTACCTATAAAAAGTATAATATTATCTACCTATATTTGAAAATCTTAGCTGCCATCAAATATATGATGTTGACTGTACAACATACCTACCGCATTGTACTTTAGTTTAAATGGCCGTGCTAGCAATAATTAAAAAAGTAGCGTGCTATTTTGATACGAAGGTCAGATAACTACAATAAAAACATATCTATTTGTTTACATACGTTTCATTGAGTAATACGTATATACCTACATGCCCTCAACGTAACCACGAACCCAATTTCATAAAATAAGTATACCTTCGTGACTTGTTCAAAAATATAAAATGAATTTTTAGATTATTGATTCCGTGGCGCGCTGAGCTATACAATTTTTATGTACTTATGTAAAGTAATACAAAAACGCACACCGCTATAATTTATCCATACGATAACTACACGTACGGGAAGTCACTCACACAGACACAGTTTTACATAGAAAAACAGCCGTTCTCCACTCTAGCCTATCTATACGTAGTATAGAAAAAAACTTCAAAATAGTACGGCTTCACACACATTCTAAAGACATTATGCGAATGTCTAACGGGAAAGTATGAAACTTTAAGCGCAATAAAGTTCAAAATTGTTTACAGAATGTTAGCAGCCGTCTCGTTCTCGCAACCGAACGCTTTCGAGTTTTCCCGTTCTCGATCCAACTCAAAATACGCCAAAAATGACGTCGAGCCAGTGATGTTTCGAAAACAGTGTCTCGTGTTTCCTTCAACGGGTATCGCGCGCCCGTTCACCGTTTAATATTTGGATTTTTCCAACCGACTGATTACCGCTCGTAGTAAGTTTTGCAAACAAAATTGTATCCGTTTCGAATTTTTCGCGATTAGCGCCAAATAGGAAAGTCGTAAGTGGTGTTGTCGTTATGGTCGATTTTTGCCTGACAGGCCAAATTAACCGCCCGACTTCAGGCGTCACAATGAACGCTAATAACCTTGTTACAATTGCGCGTTTTCAAATCGGTCGTGTTGCGTATAGAAAATTCTGACAGCTCGGAACCGTCATATGAAATAATGTCGTTTTTATTAAATTTTTTGATAAATTATTATTCTAGTTTCGATTCGGCGGCAATCCAACAGCCTTATCGATTTTCCTATTTAGCGCTCGATTATATTTTGTACTTTTTCGAAAGGCGTACGGCGGGGCGTCTAGGCGCTTTCGAAAAACATTATAAAAATTTTCTCGGCGAGCGAACGGACGTCGAGAGCAGTGTTGTAAATTGGTAATAATTCCGTTCATTACACAGTAATACAGTACCCGAATATGGGTTAGCGGTAAGGAATTCTAAGATCTGGCGACCATTGACTCTGTGATACTTTAAATTGTTTATTGGTGTGTGTTTTATGTTTTGTTTGGTTGATAGTTGTGTCTAGTGCATTCCGATTGTGAAAGTTAACTATAGAATTGTGTTTTTGTGCTATTACGAATTACTTGGATGCCTGGAAGTGTTGTTCGTTAATGAGGAGATTTCCTGTAGTAATTGGAGACAGCTGATCGAGTCAGCATAATTGTAAGTATAACTTTAAAACGGATGGAACTATTATTTCTAGAACGCACTACATGGGAACCAATTGTGCCCATTCTATCATCTAAATAGACACTGCAATAGAACCTCATAGACTATTGCAGGTAGGTTACCCTTTAGCTAAATAAAGTATAAAAAAGTTGCTCAAATACATTTGTTCAGTTCCAAAAAAATATATATTTATAATCATTATGAGAGTTGTCTGACAGATAGTATGAAATTTTTTTAAGTACAAAACCACTCATTACAAAAAGCAAAGATTAACTTCTATTAGAGCACAGAAAGGTCAATGAACTTTCTATGTACAAAGTTATCACTAAGTCAAATAAACCTCTAATTGAAACACTTTGCCCAAAATAGTGTGTTTAGTTTTAAAAGAAAATATTAACTTTGGTAAGACAGTGAAAGTGTGCAAATTTATCAAAATATCTAAGTTGGGTTAGAATTTTCTAATTATTATTGTTACTTGATGTAATCAGATTGTTAAGTCACTTACACTTATTTTTATATTCACTCTTACTTTTACAGTAATTGAGACTAAAAAAATAATACCCGTTTACTTGCAATAAATAAACTATCAATATTTTTTTCTACACCTGATTTCATAATCAATCAAATTTCAATCTTACCAGTTTAGAAAAAAAAATCTCATTAAGAATCAAAATTAAACCAATAAAATCTTTTTTTTTATCTAATAATCTAATGAGACTTTAGTACACTCTAGGTGACTATTTCAGCCTCATCGGGCAACTAAATTAATCAAAGTTATTACTTCCTATTCACACTCATTATAGGAGTGTTTTACAAATAAATACATTTGTACAGATTTCTCACTAAGAAGCTGCGTTAAACTAAGTAATTAATTATATAAAAGTTTACATCTATAGGTATTTTAGTTTCATGCAAATACCCATTACACAGCTGCATTTCTATTTTTTTAAGGTGAAACAGTTTAACAGTTCCAATAAACCTATTTTGTTATTAAAAAAATAATACCCAAACTGCTCAGAAGGTTTTGAGTGTAACCTAAGTTATTGGCTTTTGCTGTAGTAGACTGGTAACTGATGGATTATTACTTTTTGGGTTTGGTGCCACTATTATGTTGGTCAAGCTGGCAACCTGTCACTATTTGGAGGCACTGCATGGCAACCTGTCACTATTTGGAGGCACTGCATGGCCCATAGTACCAGATGTGGCTTTATTTGTAGTTTAAATGTTACTTAAGTCTCTGCTCAACCCCTCATGGGATTACAAGTGTGATTGTACGTACATATGTTTTTAAAAATACTTAGAAAGATATCTACAAAAAATTTATTAACTGTGTGTTTTTTAACAAAATGTATGTACATAAATGCTAAATATTTTTCTCTTTTGATTGCACTAAAATGCAATCTTTTTAATATTTAGGTTAAAACGGCCAATAATCAACAACAAGAACAATAATTTTATTCTACTGTATTTTATAAATTAAACACTGATAAAAACATTCATTAATGTGGGAAAGGTTCATTGAAATTTATTTAATTTTCTAAATAAATTAAGAAAATATTATAATTGTAATCTAATTACACAGCAAATCAGTGTTAAACAAAATATGGATCTTTTTACCAGTATTCAGCCGCATTTCTCCGGAAGCCAGCCATGTATAGAATAGATTTATTGACATACCATTAGGGTTACCATCCGTCCGGATTAATCCGGACATGTCTGGACAATACTGAAACATACTTATTTAATCTTTATTAATGTCCCACTCATCTAAAAGCGACTGTTAGCTACCACGTCCATACTACTGTTACGAAGTGCGTACCTGATGTTTGCATTTTGTGCTGATTGAAATGTCTGGACTTTTTTGAACTGTCAGGCTTTTTGTCCGGACTTTTCAAATTTTTAAATGGTAACTCTACATGCCATGGACTACAGTTAACATTACAAAAAATACAGTTATAACTACCTATTAAAAAAAATACTTAACTTAAAAAATTAACGAAAAGAAAAGAAAATTTAACAAAAGGTACGTTCCACGCTTGCACCAAAAGGTTGCTAGTTCAGCATGTGTCAGGTTTTGAGGTCTGACGCTGGTTTTCAACTAGCACCCTTTTCTCCTTTTTTTGACACATATCTTACCCTTAGTCAGCCTCTTGCTTATTCCTGCATGTTTGGCATACAAAATCTTTAATCAACAAACACCTAGCTTGGTTATATTGTTTGAAAATTGCTCAAAACGAAATAGAGATGTAGTTGAGGTGGAGCGAACTAGCCGCCAGAACTGAGGGCCTAGCCAAGTGACCAATCAATTGCGTCGACGAAAGTTTAACAAAAAGAATATAATTTCACGAGAGTGACGTATTACTGAGAAAGCACCATAGCGACCATTGTGCCAAATGTATGAGCAGTACCTAGTCAAAAATTGACATTTCGTTCAATAGAAACGTTGTATCGTGTGCCACTTGTGTAGGCCCTCTGGGGTACGTCTACGTACCTCCACTTTACTGAAGACCAAAGTCAAATAACACTATATTTTTGTAGTGTTGTGTTTTTGTTGGTGAGTAAGGTACCAGGGGTCCACAGCGTAGGGAACGGGATTAGGGTCGACAGTGCAAGATTACCACCTACAGTTTCAGGTTACAGTGGCTGCTTACCATCAGGCAGGCCATATGCTTGTCTACCAACCAAATAACATAAAAAAAAATGTCTGAAGCGGGTTAGTTTAGTTATCTATTCATAGTGGTACAATCACAAGCAATAATAAGTATCGAAATATGACAGTTTATTGCGCTTATTTTCTTGGTGATACAGATGGTGAAGAATCTCATGCTCTACCGACAGAGCTAGCCGTGCTCTACCGACTGAGCTAGCTGTGCTCTACCGACTGAGCTAGCAGTACTTTACCGACTGAGCTAGCCATGTTCTACCGACTGAGATGGCCATGTGATGACGGCAGAGTAGAATAGCATCACCCCATATCCTCCAATGGGTGTCGTAGAAGGCGACTAATGGATCAGCAAAGGGGTATTGATCACCTTATTCTCTGTACACCAATCCGCTTTGGGGAAGTGTGGTGGACTACTGCCTAGACCTCCTTTGATGACAAGGAGAGGCCTGTGTGCCAGCAGTGGGGCGAATTATAAAGGCTGTTATGATGATGACAGATGGTGAAATATCAAAAGTAACTAAGGCCTTGAAGTCATCGACGACCGGGGGCGCTAGAGCGGCGTAATGTTGTGATATAGGCAATTAGTGTCCGCGGAAATTAGACGCGTGGCACTGCGCGCGGGCACCGCTTGAACGTGGCTCCACACTAGCCGTTCGTTCTTAGCTACCTAGAAAAGACCATAAAACCGGAAGGCAAGAATGCAATACAAAATGTACTACGCATCACACACCGGTGTGAAACGGAAAGAACGCCCGGTAAGCATGCAACGGGACCACGCCCCTCGGCGATTTTGCTTCATTCAGTACGCCGGTAGCTGTGCTCCTGCGTGGACTCGTTGCAGAGTTGCGAAAAATGGCGGGATAGACAGAATCTCTTATTGTAAAATAATTAAGAATTCCCGTGTTTATGGGATATACAGTATGTTATTTTTAAAAAAACTTACAAAAAGGGGCATGAGTTCATCATCGTCCATTACGATTTTTTACGTATTATTACAAAGGTACACGAGTACCTCTCTCGGCAAGCGCTAGACTTCCCCCCGTATATTTATCTCTATGACTACGACTGAGCGCCGATTAAGAAAGACTGGCCACTGGTGAGTGTGTTACGATGAACCCGTTTAATGGTCTTTTCTAGGTAGCAAAGAAAGACCGGCTATTGTGGGGCCACGCTAAGGCGCGAAGCATACCGATTGGTCGTCGGGCGTGGACATCATTCTGTTTCATTCAAATACCGTACCAATCACACGGCAATAAGGTCAATTCTAAGAGTTGTGAGTCGCGTATTTTCGGGTGCAAAATGATTCGCATTAGAGCCCCTTCACACTATCGTTTGTCCAGCATATGCGTTCGATGAACGTGTGCGCAACGCGGACTTTTGCAGTTAATTGAACGCCGCGTTAGCGCGGAGCAGACGTCACACAATTTATGTGCATAAATTAATTATCATACTTTATCCAAATCTATATATATAAAAATGAATTGCTGTTCGTTAGTCTCGCTTAAACTCGAGAACGGCTGAACGGATTTATATTATCTTGGTCTTGAAATGTTTGTCGTAGTCCAGGGAAGGTTTAAAAGGTGAGAAAATATGGAAAAATTGCGAGGAAAATAGTAAAAACAACAATTTCATTTTCCCATATAAACTGTTCTGCTTACTTTCCTGTCAAACATTTGACGTTCTGCCATTTTAGCGAAGGAAGAGTTTTGATGTCGTTAGGATAGGTGCAAAGACGTTTAGTAGGTACTCCGTGAATAGGTGATACGAAGTACACCGGGTCATCTAGTTATAAATAAAAAAAACGAGTGTCCTTTAGACCACACTACTGAAGTCAATGTTCTATAATAATACAAATAATAATAATATACAAAACGTAACTCTCTTTCTATTTTCACTAACTTATATCTCCCATTTCCCTCTCCAAGTCAAGCGTGCGCAAAGAAGTTTTACTTTAATAAAAATGGGTTGGCTGGAAGAGATCTCTATTAGAGATAAGCTCACATTTTTTTAAGCTCACCTCGCATATTTTTCTGAATGTATACTTCTCTTACTCATTTGTACATTAAAGAATACAATAAAACGACGCGTGCCGCCGCCGCGACGCTAGCGCAGCGTACGTACTCACCAGAGACGCTTTTCCCAGCGGAGACGTGCGTGGCGTTGTCGTGGCGAATCATTTTGCGACCGAAAATACGCGTTTCACAATTCACAAAAAATAAAACCGCTTTCAAAACTAAAAACAGAGAAATAAAAATTTTGTTTATAAAAATCTTAATGTTTTCTTGAGGTCGGTCCCAAACACAAGTGACAACGTTTATTCCAAATATTGAGGTTGGCACCGACCTCAAAAAAACATTTAGATTTATAATAGATAATTTTTGTTGCTCCGTTTTTAGTTTTGAAGGCGGTTTTATTTTTATTTAAAGTTATGAAATTTTTGCTTTTTAGTGTTATGAGTATATGAACTATTAAGTAAAGTTGGATGGTTATAAAAATCGGCTCACAACTCAAAGTTTATATTAATTAAAGCTAAGACAGGATTTTTGCCGTTATTTTTCCCAATAACAAAAGCACCTCAAGGACTAACTCTATAAAATTTTCAAGAAACTATTTCGAGACTTGAAAGAATCATTGTAATTGGTTGACAACTTTCGAAGATATCGACGTTGACATAAAGTTGAAACAGTTAGAAAAAATTCATACTGCGTATTTTCACAATTCTAAAAAAAACGACTAAACTGATTCATGAATTTTTTTATGGGACCAAATGGCAGCTATTTCGCATCGAACAAAAAAAGAATCACTCAAATCGGATCAGAAATCTCGGCGTAATCGGTGTACATACATAAAAAACACACGAACCGAATTGAGAACCTCCTCCTTTTTGAAATCGGTTAAAAATTACTCTCGTTTGGCCTCAACCTAAACCAACACATTGATCTAGCAACCAGCTCGTTAGTAATGAAAACTAAAAATTAAAACTTTACCGGTCTGCAAGATTTCATTGAATTATCTGTGTGGGTCATGATTCAATTTGGTCGATTACAGACACTCGCACCACTCACACTGGCGACCATAAAAGACTTTATAAACTTTGAATTCTATTCTTCTAAGTATTTTATTTAAATGGACCTTAACATCACTCATAATCTCAAAACCGATTGAGCACAGCTTTAGGCAAGATTACGTTACACGTAAAGCCACATCTGGCAGTATGGGCCAAACGGTACCTACCCCAGAACAGTGACAGGTTACCGGCCTGTCGCAGACGTAAATGGGGCATTAAACTCGACAGCAAACAAACGTACAAAACGACAGATGAAACTCTAACTTAGCAGTTCGAGTATACTCAAATATTGTAACCTCAATTAAATCCTCTTACTCCATTACGAAACTGACCAGTATAGATCTATCAAGAAATTTAAAGGTATAATTAAAAGCCACACTACCAATAAATAAGTGCCGCATTACAGCCATACTTACTAATGAGTTATGACTTATCAATCCATCTTGCAGCGGTCGCAGCAATAGTTGGCTAAAAATGAGACCATTAATAGTCGTATTGACTATTTGTCGCCATCTGTTTGGAGATGGTGCCGACTAAAAGTAAATCATCTGACAATCGTTAACGCTATTAGTTAATAATATTCAAATTATTTCAATAAATCGCAAACGACGGACGCCATCTTGTCGAACATAATCTTTAGTAGACGCTGAAGCATCATTGGCCCATGAAAATAAAATAAAAAACCGGTAAGTTCGAGTCGTATTCGCGCACCGAGGGTTCCGCACAAATTTTATATACATATATTTTTGTGTGTTCCCCTTTACTTTTACGGTTCTATAAGACATTTTTTCTTGCCAACTTTCATAATTGTTCATTGTAGGTCTCGACATAAAGAACCTTTTTTTTCTCGCCTGACAACTCTTGCTCGGGGGGAAAGCAAACCTATTATATGTACACGGAGGCCGCTCTGCTAGTCATCGCTACCTTATTCCTCTTTGGCGGTGGAGAACGGGCTTTCTTACTTAGCTACGGACCCCTAAAAATGAAACAGTTTAAAGTTCAAACGAGTAATGTACCAAAAAGATAAAATGTTATCGCCTGGTATATTTGAATAGTTTAAAAAAAAGATAACGTTATCTCGCTCGACGCAGAATTTTGAGTAAGTTTTGAAATATTTAATTTCGTTTCATGTTTCATGTTTTAATGTATATTGTTGGTTTGTATACCAGTCGAGGAAGGCTGACTAGCCGCCTTACATCCTCCTCTCCTGACAGGCTGCTGCTCCGATAGCCCTATAGTTATTTTGGCACTAGGCAATAAAGGTGGGTTTATTCGGCAGGAGTCCGACATAACCCTAGGGCCGGCCCTCGGGTTCCGGGGACGTTTTGGTGAATGGTGTACGTAATGTACGCCGAGCCCAAAACGCCCCCAGAAGGGCTTAGGAGGGTACCGGTGGTTTTTAGTATGTTAGGACCGGCGCTGTTCCGCGTCGGGGAGTCCCACACACGTCGTGCGCCTAGCCAGCGTGCGGTATGGTCCGTAAATGGATTTCCCACCGAAAAAAAAAAAGGGCCGGCCCTCGGGTGTCCATGTAGGATTCACCGCCTCCTTTCGTTTGTCCGGAAAGTACTTCTGATTCTTTCCGGTGCTCTGTCTTTTGCTCCTCCGTGGGGGAACGAAAGACAGAGGTGGGTAAGGATTAGGGTTGCCAGCGTGCGAGTATCAAGTCAGTGACTCCTGCTAGCGTCTATCGGCTACAGTGACTGCTTACTGCCATTATTAGGTAGTATCATCATCATCATCATATCAGCCGAGAGGCGTCCACTGTTGGACGTAAGCCCTCAAGGTATCTGAACGGTCCTGCGCTGTCCGCATCCAGCGGTTTCCCGCGACCTTTACGAGTACCAGTCTCGACCTTTACGAGTGCCCAAGCCGAGGTCCGAGCCTTTAGAGGCACCCTCGGGCATGTCGCTCCCTTCCAACACGGACGCCCTAGGGACGCTAGGTGGTCGAGAGACTCCCCACGGGGGAGATGCTCGGTCGCCCAGTAATCCCCTAGGAACGTTCGACCTACAGGCTTGAGGACCCCCAAGGTCTTCGCCTTCTTAAAAACCCGGTGACGCAGAAGATGTCATCAGAGACAATCTGCAATAGAATTAAAAAAAAAAGAGTACCAGATTGTCGGTCCACTTTGGGCCTACCAACGCTGCATCTCCTGAGGCCCATTCGCTAATTACGCCATTATAGCGTGTTGTGTAAATCAGCAATGGATATGTAATTCACTCAGTGATGATCACTTTCAACTGACAAAAAAGTTATCGAATTGCCTACTGGTACTCGGTGGCCACTCGAGGATCTTTCCACCCCAACGGCCGTCAGTCCTCGCAATGTGTCTTGCCCACTGCCACTTAAGGTTCGAAATTCTTTGGGCTATGTCGGTGACCTTGATTCTCCTGCGGATCTCGTCATTTCTGATGTGATCACGTAGAGAAATTCCGAGCATAGTCCTCTCCATTGTGGCGTTCACTATGTAGCCTTAAAGATGTCCAGATTATACTGATCCGGGAAAACAGACCTTGGCAACGAGTTCCACTCATTATGCGACTGAAAGCAAATCGATTCTTGCGGTTGTAAGGTATATATGTCACCGGAAAATAACAAGAACAGCAAAATTATAAATTTTCTAGGAAATTTATAAAATTTCGTAGGATTCTAAACGAGAGATAAATTGTATTATTTTACGCCCACATTCTCGCAAATTGATAAACTCACCGAACTCACACGCGTAAAATAATAAGTAAGCAATAACCAAACGTCATGTTCGCTCTGATTGGTTGAATAAGTCACTTGTTCCTTCTCCTTCCTCTCCACCGATATTGTTCGCCATGGAACATAAACAAACCGGTTGCTCGTGTGTTTTTGTGAAGTTTTTAATGTTGTAACTGTGTTAATAGTTTTAACACAGTCATGTGAAAATAGCTTTTTTTTTTGCAAATCTGATTGTTCATACGTCTCTGGACACAAGCATTGCCACTGTCAACATCGACCAATCAGAGAGCAGTGTGTTATTTGCCGTATTTAAAAAAGCGTAAAATTAAAAGTTTTTCTGTGATTGGTCGAACCGTTTAGAATCTTACGAATGCATATCCGTTAGTTTATAAATTTACCACGAGACGTCGCAAATTGATAAATTTGCGAAAATGTGGGCGTAAGATCGTTTAGAATCCTACGAAAGTTTATAAATTTCCTAGGAAATTTATAAATTTGCGGATCTTGTTATCTTCCGGTGACATATCCACAACATAAGGATGAAATCTTTCGCCGCGCCTTGTCGTCCGGGAGTGGAAAGGGTCAGGGTGGATCAAAATTATGTATTATGTTATGCCGACAAACTGTTACACAGTTTGGAGTCTCTAGAATCTAAGTAAATTCGATGTTGTGACAATAAATAAAATAAAAAATTTAAAACGTATAGTGCTTTTGATATAATTAATATTTAATATGAACGTGGTAGAATTAGACAGTTTTATGAAAGTCAATAAGACCTTGCTGAAGAGTGAGCGAGATAGCAGCAAGGTCTGCTTCCTACTGTTTTACACACAAAAAAAAACCGTCGGAAAATGTCGCAATCGGCAAAGGTCAACAACAAATAATCTATTTTTAAAATAATTAAATTTTATACCAATAGACATTTTTTTATCTGACTACGTTTGTTCTCTGCGTGATCATATCAGAAACGATGAGATCCGCAGGAGAACCAAGATCACCGACATAGCACAAAGAATTGCGAACCTTAAGTGGCAGTGGGCAGGGTACATTGTGAAGACTGACGGCCGTTGGGGCGGAAAGGTCCTCGAGTGGTGACCACGTACCGGGAAACGCAGCGTTGGCAGGCCCCCCACAAGGTGGACTGACGATCTGGTAAAGGTCACGGGAAGCCGCTGGATGCGGGCAGCGCAGGACCGACCGGTTTGGAGATCCTTGGGGGAGGCCTATGTCCAACTGTGAGCGTCTCTCGGTCTATGTATGTTTACGCTTTCACGCCTAAACCGCTGAGCCGATTTCTATGAAATTTGGTATGGCGATATTTTGAGGCTTTGATAAGGACTGAAGATAGTTTTTGGGCGCGATAAGCGACATTAACGCGAGCCGAGCGAAGCCGCAGGCGACCGCTAGTAACAGGACATAATTTTTTTTCTGCACTTCTCTATATGAACTCATATGCCGAATCGCACACTGCTCCGTGCATGTAACATGCTCAAAGAGGGGTACAAATATTTTTCTTCACGAATTATTATAGATGTACTAATAATAGTCTCGTATAGCGTTCCGAGAAATTGTCTCAGGTAGCATTGACACCGAATACTCAATAAAAGTATTGGAGTTGCGTTTCTTAGCGATATGGTGTAAAGATATCCGACATATCATAATATTATTTATAGTCGGTAACTTTTTTGAAAAATATGTCTTATAATATTTTAAGCTTTCTCGTTGCATTATTTACTCATAGCCATGTGATGCCGGCAGAGCAGAGTAGCATCACCCCATACCCTCCAATGGGTGTCGTAGAAGGCGACTAACGGATCAGCAAAGGGTATTGATCACCTTATATCCGTCCACCAATCTGCATTGGGCAAGCGTGGTGGACTAGTACCTAAACCTCCTTCGAAGGGCCTTGTGTCTCAGCAGTGGGTCGTATTATGAAGGCTGTTATGATGAGTAGTTAGGTAAGTATAAAGTAAGTACGTACGGGGGCAGACTTCCGTGCTTTAAGCAATTCAAAAAGAGTTTCCTTTGACGCGTAAACTGTTTTACTATGTTTTGCTACGAGTGCGCAAGCGATTTTGATCTTTGGGCGATCAGATCAAGCACGTGTGTTCACGAAAGTATACATATTTTTATATATATTTTTTAATTTTATTTAAAGTTTTTTGTATGTACCATTGGCTGTCCTTTATTTTTTTTTGGTGTCGGGGAGGTCAAATGCATTTACGCATCGTCCCTGCGGGGTGGTGCCAACCGCAGGGGATATGTGGGACTCGAGGTAAAGGCGTTCCCTCCATACCCACTAAACATCCTCCCCGGCCTGACCTCCAGTGCGCTATTGCGGGACGGCTCGGGATCTGCGCACGCGAGCGCAACTACACCGAGACCGTCCCAACGCTGCCCGTCTAGGCACTCCTTGTGCACCAATTGGTGGCCAGCAGCCCACAGGGGCTACCGACTAACGCCAGCCCCTGTGGGCCGCCACCCGAGGGACTTCGGGCGCGGTCGTGGCCCTGAAAAGGGCCATCCGGAACTAGTCGTGGTGGGAAAACAAAAACAACTCGACGATGGCATGTGACTTCGAATTCCAAGCGGACACACATGACATCAAAAGCCACACACCCGCCGAGAAAGTTTCCCCATCACGTTACCAGGGTCCGCCACGAGGAGACTTCCGGACGTGGACCCCACCATTGGCTGTCCTAATTTTATTAACATAAAATAAATAGTACATTCAAAAGGAATCACTGTTCGGTCATTTTAACAAGAGTGCATTTTTCTGGCTACTTCTGATTTTGGCTGTGCTAGAATGTTTTGTGCTAAACCTACGTTTCGAATATTTAATTTAAATTCTTCAAACAGCGATTCCCTTCTGGCCCCGTTCTCGTCAGCATATGCCGTACTATCTTATATTGTACCACACGTTCTTATCTGTCCTTTTCTGCAGTGACTCATAACAAAACAGTGAAATGTTGCCAGCCTGTCGCTTAACAACCAACCGTACCGATCAGGAATTTGTACCGCATGCAGATCGAACCTGGGATCTCAGATCTTATACCAGTGGGCAAACTAGGTCTAACCGGTTACATATTCTGACAATACCAAATTTGAACAATCCTAAAGGTTTTTCACGGTCCATCTGCTATAAAGGACGCGTAAATCTGTTTTGAGTTCCTACAATAGGCCAGCTTTGTGGGTCAATTTGAATCTCGAAATAAGCAAGGATTTTTACGTGGCCGTTTACAATGGGCCTCATAAGAAGACTCAAGGTTACTCAAAGCGCAATGGAGAGGGCTATGCTCGGAGTTTCTCTGCGTGATCATATCAAACATGATGAGATCCGCAGGAAAACCAAAGTCACCGACATAGCCCTAAGAAATGCAAACCTTAAGGCCCTGTCCGCACAGCGATATTTCACCGCACGTTTATTTCTCGCAAAATTCTGTGACACATGGGATCTTATAGGACTATCCGCACATGCAGTAAAAAAATCGCGCGAAAAAAATCTGTGGTTTGATGCAAAGTCATTCTGTAATACACGAAAAACTTTTTATTGTATTTTCGTAGGTCTTGATGCCTTATAAAGAAAAATCATTGCATAGGTCTCTGTAAATGGGTGAATCCAATGTTCGTGACATCTTTTGATACGTCTTTTACGCTGCCGCAGTATTAGATAAATCAAAATTTTAGTTCTGTTATCCGTTTTAGGCGTACGTCTTAGCCGAGAACTTATTCGCAGCGCGTACTAGTTGTAATTCCGTACGCGGAATATAATACGCGAGAATAAAAACCTTGCGGTGAAATATCGCTGTACGGTCAAGTCCTAAGTGGCTGTGGGCAGGGCACATTGCGAGGACTGACAGCCGTATTGGGGCGGAAAGGTCGTCGAGCTGCGGCCGCATACCGGGAGACGCAGCGTTGGCAGTAGCGTCCCACAAGATGGACCCACGATCTGGTAAAGGTCGCGGGAAACCGCTGGATGCTGGCAATGCAGAAGCGACCGGTTTGGAACTCCTTGGGCTAGGGCGTCTTTCGGTTGGAATTATAATGATGAAGGATTGTACATGTCATCTTACGACCGTGAAATTGTCCAGATCATGAAAACCTTATGCGTATCATGAGACGCCGTTATTTCTAGGTGGCTGCTGGACCATAAAAATCACAAACACTGGTCGAATAACCCATTTTGTAAAAATGGTATTGGTCAGGAGTGATTAGTAGGTTCAGGGCTATTTGTATTTATGAACAAGCGGGGTGGACTGTTTGTAGGTGAGTCCAGTGTCTTATGCACCTACCTACATATCTGTGTAATTGCTAGGTTCAGGCAGATCGACCCAGTTCAACGATTAGCCTGGTTCCTAAATTGCACCATCTTATTACCCAATTTCCATAATTTGGATTTGTCATTTGAAACATTTCATATGTAGGTACGTTTATTCGACGCTTTTACGGTGAAGGAAAACATTGTGAGGAATCCTGGCACACACCTATGAAGAAATTCTTGAGTTGTGTGTGAAGTCGACCAACCCGCACTTGGCCAGCGTGGTTGACTAAGGCCTAGTCGCCCATAATGTGGGGTAGGCTCGAGCCCGAGATGGGGACATGCCCGATATATGAGCTGTTGATTATGATGATAATTTGGAGGTCCAATTTTGGAACTAAGTAGCAATAAAAGTAATTTAACACTCGCGTGATACTATTAAAAAACTCTCCAATTAATAACCTCTAGGTATATTTATGAATAGTTTTATTTATTTATTTATTTATTGAACATAGAATCTACAGCACTTTATGACAGTATTTTACAATTAACATTTAAGACTTAATGCCAATTACAGATTCTCACTATGTACGTGTGACAGTTCAAATCGTGAGTTAGATTTAAAATGATATTAATTTATAATTTCAATTGAGTATATATAAAAAAAAGAAAACAATTTCAAAATACAATATAAAAAAAAAACAATTTCAAATTATCATACTAAAAAAAAAAAGTCAATTAATTTCTAATCAAATTATCCATATTAATTAGGTATATTAAATAAAAATAATAAGTTAAAACATTCAATAATTAAAATAATAACAATTATAATAAAAATAACAATTAAATTAGGGTACGCATTTGTGTGTGTGTGTGTGTGTGTATGAGCGGTGCATGCAAGAGCCTGCTTGCTAAGTGTCGTTAGTTAGTGTTATGATAATCAGATTTTTAAAACTGCTTTGTGGTCAAATAAATAGATCTCAAATATACATCACGGTAATTTCTAATTTCGAAAATGCGACAAAAATAAGTTACACAAGTAAACTGAAATTAACATCATTATAATAATTGTCCGAGCAGCATTAGTACGCGGAATCTTTATATTAAATAAGTAATCGAGATTTCTATAAGAAAACTCTCTAACGAAGGCAATGGAAACGAATTATCATTGATCACTCACACAGGCGTGGGTAGGGAGGGGAAAGGGTTTCTATTTGTATCGATATCGATTACTGCTTAGCGAACCGAAAATAAAGTGGCTATGCAAAATTTAAGTAGATACCTTAATGTAAAAAGTTTTAAAGATATTTGAAATAGAATAGAATAGATTTATTTGCACATAATGGAAACTACAGTTAACATAACAACTTACAAAAAATACAATTTATTTATGTAATTAAAACTTTCTACTGATAAAAAAAACTTATCGTAAAAAAATCGGGTCTGGTCTCCCCTTGACTTTCTCGCATACTGGAAACTGCTAAAAAGTTGATAGAAACCTTATATTTTGATGTCATACATGCATGCTAAATTTTGATCACCCACCCAAGTTCCGACCGCGCACTTGGTTGCTTAACTTTCGTGATCGACAACTCAAAATTTGATAGAAACCTTATATTTTGATGTCATACATGCAATTTGGTTGCAATAAATTAAAGCATACTCGAGTTATCGTGCTAACGCACAGACATACAGACACACACACAGACATAATTACAAAAAAAATATTTTTGGACTCAGGGAGGTCCAAAACGTGTAAAGCCGTCAAAATCTCGAGGTTGATTTTTTTGACGATGACAAGACTTCCTCTATACTACGTATACGAGAAAGTAAAAAAACGCTATGTTCATGTCAACCTAACTCGCTCGTCGCTTCGCTCCTCGCTAACCTATTGTTCAATTGAACATTCGATGAAATGAAAATTATACCACTTGAACAATACATCAATTGAACATTATACTTTTTGATCAATAGCGCAAATGTTGTTATCGCAAATAAACATTCGATGAAATGAAAATTATGTTAATCGATATTATACAAAGTGATAATTTTCTTAAACGTTGTTCGAAGGAGTGATTTTCGACTAAACGTTGTTATACCAAACAAGGGTGAACCATGTAACAAATGATATCGATAACTTTCGACGTCACTAGCTAGCGGTTGCAACGGCTTTTTGTTGTGAGTATTGAATTGTAAATGTGCAGCCGCAAAAACTGGCCCCGCCTGAGAGCCAGTTTCTTGAGAGAGGAAAGGGTTTAGAGAAATAGTACGTCTAAGATAAGTACCGTTTGCTTTAACATTGGCGCGGCTGGTTCAACTTAAATATCAAGCACATCCGTGCTATTCTATAAATAAAGAACTCTGGAGACGCATTTTTGAATCATTCGAAGTGAATCTTAAATTCATGCACGAAAGCAAAACGTATACTAAATAAGTTTCGATGGCGCCGAATTTACGTATTTTTGAAACATTAGAAATGAGTTTTGCCCTAAAACTAGAATCTTATAAAATTTTTCATTTCATGCAGAAAAACTCGGGAGTGGTCTCCCCTTGACTTTCTCGTATACCGGAAACGACTCATAGTTTGATAGAAACCTTATATTTTGATGTCATACATGCATGTTAAATTTTGGTCACCCATCCGAGTACCGACCTCGCACTTGGTTGCTTAACTTTCGTGATCGACGGCTCAAAAGTTGATAGAAACCTTATAGATGTTATACACGTATGTTAAATTTGGTTGTAATAAGTTAAAGCATACTCGAGTTATCGTGCTAACGCACAGACACACACAGACATAATTCCAAAAAAAAATATTTGTTGGACTCGGGGAGGTCCAAAACGTGTAAATCCGTCAAAATCTCGAGTTCGAATTTTTTGACGATTACAAGACTTCCTCTATACTACGCACGAGAAAGTAAAAATAAAAACCGGAAAGCCATAACTCGTTGATTTTTAAAACCGCTAATAATTTACGGGGGAGCGGAACGTAAATTATAAAGTTATAATATAATGTCACTGTCAGTCATTTGATTTTCTACTGGTGGAATATCGGAAACGAGTGTGTCGGACCACTCGTTGCAAAATTCACGAGTATGAATATTCAAAAATAGCGATTTTAGGGATTCGCGTACGAATCTTGCGATTTCATATAAAGAATCTTTCTCACTGCACAACACAATAAAATTGGTTAAACTTAAATTACCAATAACTTAAAAACTATGCTATTTAAACTACTACTTCCTTTGTACGATATGTTTAACAAGAGCTATAGAAGTATTATTCAAAGCTAATATATATTCCAAGGAACACGGTGTATAGTATAGGAGAGGGAAAACTGAAGGAAAGATTGATAGACTCTGTGAAGATGATAATAACATGCCAAAAAAGAACAAAATATATTGAGAGGAGGGCAGATAAATAATGATGTATATACACTGATAGATCAGCCACTAGCTAGCTCTCTCTATATTTCTTCCTAGTGTGCATAATGTTTTTCTTAACATACAGTAAGTTTTCCAGTATATATTGTGAAGACACAGTTATGTTTACAGAAGTTTTTTATAACTAAACATAGATATTCTATATCCAAAATCATACCACAACTTACTTCTTAGCAGGAACTATAGTAGGGTATTATTGGGCATTCTGGCACACTTTTTTAGCACTCCATTGATCTCACTATCGTTCGATCAATTTCGTAAAAAAGTGTGCCAGGATGCCCAATAACAGTAGTGAAAATCACGAAGTGGTCTTAAGTTTTGCAGTTTTGCATCACATTGTTCTGTGTAGGTGATTTACTAAAAGGCTGATTTAAAATGCGAAGTGAATTAGACACTCCAATATTAAATTGAAAGCGTTTTTTGATTTAGCTGCTAAACCCCCCTTCATGATTATTGGCTGTTGGATAATTATCCTCTCTATAACTGCCGTGGTATGAATATAAAACCAGATATTTATAAATACATTCATTCTCTCTACCTACATCGATCTGTATGGATACTACCTACGATGAAATTTATTAAACAACCACTATCTTTGCAATTTCAAAAAATTTGCCCAGATGAGGTAGTATCTGTTCATCGACATGGAAAATTGCTACCTAATATGATTAGATGTCTTGTTTGTGGGCCGTCAAACTGTGGGAAAACAAACTTACTTATTGGCCTTCTACTACATGAAAATGGACTGCGGTTTAAAAATGTGTATTTATACTCTAAGACGCTATATCAATCCAAATATGTATACCTAGAAAAGGTTTTGAATTTAGTGCCAGAGGTATCATTCGCAAAATATCGAGATAATGACTTGATCGTGAGTCCACACGAGGCTAAACCACATTCAGTAATAATTTTCGATGATGTAGCATGTGAAAATCAATCCAACATGCGAGATTATTTTGCAATGGGTAGGCATAAATTTATTGACTGTTTTTACTTAAATCAAACTTACACTAAAGTTCCTAAACAGTTGGTAAGAGATAACGCCAACCTAATAATATTATTCAAACAAGACGATATCAACTTACGTCATGTATACGATGAACATGTTAGTACTGATATGTCGTGGCCAGAGTTTAAAGAATTGTCTTCGAAAATTTGGAAGATTCCGTATAATTATTTAGTAATTAATAAGGATTGTCCGAAAAATAAAGGTGGATACAGGATGAATTTTGATACTTTTGTTAAATTTGATTAATAAATAAAATGAGATTCATACCAGTTCAGATTCATTTCGCCTAAAAAACTATTAGACATAACACGTGAACTTCTACAGTTTATTAAATGGAACAGAAAATAAAAAATCAAGTGGTTGAAGCTTCAGAAGCTGTCAAAAAGAAAGTCAAAGAAATGCGTTTAATGGAAAGTGAAAATGAAAAAATGTTAGATACAGTTTTTAAACCCGTTACGACTTCACTCAATCAAATTATACAACATAAAAAACATTTACAGACATCAAAGCATTCTATGAATGATTCAGTGAGAGATTCCTTTCTCATGAAAGATGAGAATCTTTCTCTAGACTCCGAGGACTTTGAGAAAACCTTTAAGAATAAAAATAGCATTTGCAGTTCTCAAGATTCTGATGAAATGGATCAAAACTTAGATGGAAATGCTATTGACGAGTCTGATCCTAACAACACAAGTAATCTTTCGTTCAGAACAATAGACTCAATACCTAGTTTAGATGGAACTTCTTGGTCAATGTCTTCTGAAATATTTAGGGATGTTCCATTTGGTGTTAGAAGAGAACGAGGTAAATTAATGATGGGTACATCTCGTGTAGAAATGAATGATAAAAAAATATCAATAGCAGGTCATGAGTACAGAAAAACTCCTGGTTTGTGTGAGCTTTTATTTAAGAAAGTACCCAATTTAGAGCTGATAACGGAAAGCGATGGACAAGTGTATAAAGCAATACTGATAGAAACTAACGCTCACCGTCGAGATTATGATCCAAAGAAGCCAATCAAATCTAATAAAGGCAGAAAATATTTAAATATTATAAGACCACTATTTAAGTTACGTAAACCTTCAACATCTTCTGTTTCATCGAGTGTAAGTAATGTTAACTATGTTAGTGAGGGTGAAGGACTACGTGTGAAGAAAAATTATAGAAAAGATACTGATTATATTTACTGGGATGATCCTAACGAGCTTGTGGAGAGACTGAAATTACTAATTGCCTCTAAACATGCTGGAAATACTGGGCTAGATAATGAAATTATATCCATAATTGAGGAATTACGTGAAAGTGGTATTATAAATTAGATATTATAATTTTATTTTTCTATTATCACTCCACCATTTGCTCGGACTACTTCTCTGGACGAAAATGAATATTGATAAATTCGGACATTCTGTTCATAAAAGATTACGTTTCTCGGAAATATTAGATTTAACAGATAACTCTTTAGTAAAATCAGAAAGTGGTCATTATGATGCTAAGTCATCGCGATTAACTGGAATCAAAGAACCATTGGTACCTGATGATGCGGTAAACAAAAAGTATGTAGATGAAAAAGTTTTTGGTTTATGTACAAAAAAAGAAATTTCCATTTTTATGGTAACAATAAAAGAGGAAATCGCATCAAGCTTAAAGCAGTTAGAGAAAACATTTTGTACAAAAGACTACGTCGAAAAGTTAATTGCTAAGCGAAATAATGATCAAGCAGCAAGTAGTAAACGAAATCCATAGATCAGCACGTAAAAATTTCGACAGAAGATCTGTTATTTTAAAAGGAATAGATGATTTATGGCAAGCTGATTTAATTGATTTCCAGACCATAAAGAAGTATAATAAAGGTTTTGCTTATATTTTAGTCGTCATTGATTGTTTCACTAAATACGCTTGGGCAATTCCTTTAAAAACAAAGACAAAAAGAGCTGTCGTTGACGCGTTTTCGGCTATTTTGACGCAAAGTGGTCGTTGCCCTCGTAACTTACAAACTGACATGGGAACAGAATTTTACAACGATTCCTTTAAATCACTTGTGCAGTCACTGAAAATAAATCACTATTCATCATATTCAACTAAAAAGGCTTCAATTGTTGAAAGACTAATTCGAACATTAAAGAATAAAATTCATATGCTTTTTAGCTATAAAGGTAGTTATAAATGGATAGGGAAAACTTTGATCGACGTTTTGAATACCTACAATAATAATGTACACCGGATTACTAAATTTAAACCAGCGGATGTGAATTCTGAAAACGAAATAATTGTTAGGAATAATATCAAAAACAGTCAAACCAGACCAAATAAAAAGCAAAAGATTAATTTTAAAATAGGTGACTGTGTACGCATAAGTAAATATAAAAGTAGTTTTGATAAAGGGTATACCCCCAACTGGTCTACAGAGATATTTATAATTAAAAAGGTTAATAAAACTACTCCAGTTACATTTCACATTCAAGATCAGAGAAAGCAACAAATATTAGGCTCTTTTTATCAAGAGGAATTGCAGAAAACGAAATATCCTAATGTTTATTTAATTGAAAGGGTAATAAAAAAAATGGGACGCAAACTCCTTGTCAAGTGGTTGGGTCTTTCAGATACCGAAAATAGTTGGATTAATAGCAATTCAGTTGTACAATAATATAAGTGCAGCTTTATACATATCATTATCATTATATAAAAAGAAATGCTAGGAGGAGGACTTATAAACAATTTGATTAATAACTTACCTGTAGAACTTCACTTACCGGGATACAACTATTGTGGACCAGGAACAAAATTAAAAAAAAGATTGGCAAGAGGCGATAAAGGAATTAATCAGTTGGACGAAGCTTGTAAGCACCACGACATTGCATATACAAATTATACGGATTTACCTAACCGACACAAAGCAGACCTGCAACTGTTGGACATGGCTAAAAAACGCTTGCATTCAAAAGATGTGGGAAAAGGAGAAAAATTAGCTTCGTGGTTGGTTAGCAAAGTTATGAAAGCTAAAGTAAAAACAGGCTCTGGAGTTAAAAAGTTTAAATCAATGGTTTCGAAAATAAATTCAAAAATAAACAAAATGAAACCAAAAAGTCATACATCGTTAATCAATTATGCTTATAAAGCTGCTAAAAAAGTTATTCCAAAATGTGGAAATTTCCGACTTCCACGTGTCATACCGATTCCCAAAACTGGTGGGATATTACCTTTGATACCTATTTTCGCGGGTTTGTCTGCTCTTGGTGCTTTAGCTGGAGGTGCAGCTGGCGTAGCTAAAACAGTAAATGAGTATAAATCAGCTCAAAAGAACTTGAATGAGCTGGAGCGTCACAACAAAACAATGGAAGCAATTGCTATAGGAAAAGGTCTTTACATCAAACCGTATAAAAAAGGCAGCGGTCTATTTATAAACATTAAAAAAAACTAGTCCGTAGGCTACCCCGACGTGCTCTAACAAATATTGATATCATTAACCATTCTCATGATATACCATATTTCCGAGGAGTCTATATGAGAGATATGATGCCTCATAAAGCAAAACCGATCGAGTGTGGTATTGTTAACTTAGATAGTTATATGAACAATGGTAGTCATTGGGTAGCCTATGTAAAACTTAATAACTACTGTGAATATTTTGATAGTTTCGGTGATTTGAAGCCTCCTAAAGAAATAGTGGAGTATTTAGGTTCGAATAATATTTATTATAATTATGCTCGGTATCAGAATTTTAACAGTGTTAATTGTGGTCATTTGTGTATATTTTTTTTAAGGAATTTTTGGAATAAATATAGTATATAAACATTCATCCCTTGTTTCATTTCGTCATTTCCACGATGTCTTTTACTTTATCCATAACTGGTAAAAGTTCAATATTAACCACAAATTATTTACCAACTTTGGAACTGGATGGTGATTATGAGTGTTCTTTATTACATTTCTCCACCTTCAATTCTATACCAAATATTACAAAAAATAACAACAAATTTTATTATGGTAATGGTGAGGTTGTAGAAATTCCTGAAGGAACTTACGAGCTTCACGATATATATGACTTTATTAAGGCTAATATAAAAGGTTGTATGTTCAAATTATTTTGTAATAACAACACTCTTAAAACCACAATATACTGCACAAAGGATATTCATTTTGAAATGCAAAATTCTCTTGGAGATTTATTGGGCTATGGTAAAGTTCTTCTGAAAAGTAATAAATTACATGAGTCTCCCTTTCCTGTAAACATTTTATCAACAACAGTGGTACGCATCGAATGTGATATTGTTAGCGGTTCATATATCAACGGAAAATCAAGTCACATAATACATGAATTTGTTCCAAATGTGCCACCAGGTTATAGAATAATAGAAATACCAAAGAACACAATATACTTTCCAGTCAATAGACACTCTATTAATAGTATTAACATAAGGATTTTGGATAGCCTCAATAACCTTATCGATCTTCGTGGTGAAGAAGTACAATTGTATTTGCATATAAGAAAATATGATCGATTACAATAAAAACAGTATTCCACACATTCAAAAGATTAGTGGTTATCGTGCGATCCGAAAGAGAACACTTGCTTGTGGTAAAAGACAGAAATTATCTGAAGAGAATAAACAATTTTTGAAATTGATTGGGCTGTTGAAATGAATATCTTAAATATTACGAATACCCCTGTTTATGACAACTCGATAGAATGTATTGAAACTCATTCATACAAGCCTTACATAACAAGCTTCAACAGAAACGATGAAATAAGAATTCCAATAAACCAACAAGACTTATACATACTTCCAAGTGCAAGCACTTTGTATTTGGAAGGGATCGTCAATGTTTTCAAAAATGATAACAAGGATAGAGCGCCGTCATTTCATTTTACCAATAACTCACTTATGTATCTGTTCCAAGATATACGCTATGAATTGAACGGTGTTGAAATAGATAAAGTAAAGAATGCGGGCATTACTACTACTATGAAATCTTTATTATCTATGAATGACATCGAATCGAAGATATCTCAAGCATGGGGATGGGATATACAAGGCGTTAAAAATGATATTGGCGGTCATTTTTCTGCATCAATTCCACTTAGTCACATACTTGGATTTGCTGAAGACTATAAAAAAGTAATAGTAAATTGCAAACATGAGCTTGTTTTATTGCGAAGTAATACAGACCTTAACGCTTTAAAACTTAACACCGGTGAAACTGTGCGAAGTATTGAAATACATAAAATAATTTGGCGCATGCCTCATATTAAAGTATCAGACAGAGAAAAGGTTAAGTTACTTAAACTTCTTGAAAAAGATAGACCTATACAATTAGCGTTCAGAAATTGGGATATCTATGAATACCCATTACTTCCGAAGACTACGAAACATACTTGGTCTATAAAAACTTCAACACAAATTGAGAAGCCTCGATATGTGATTCTTGGACTACAAACTAACAGAAAAAATGACGTGTCTAAGGATATGTCCAGATTTGACCATTGCAACTTGCGTGACGTTAAAGTTTATTTAAATTCTACCTATTATCCGTACGAAAGCTATAATACAGATTTCGCAAAGCATTCTTTTGCTTTAATATACGAGCAGTTCGTAAATTTTCAACAGTCTTACTATGGTCGTAGATCTAGTTGTTTGTTAAGTGCTCAAGAATATAAAGACATTGCGCCATTATTCGTAATAGATTGTTCGAGACAAAACGATAACATAAAAACTGGACCCGTAATTAATATTCGCCTGGAGCTGGAGAGTCATAAAGAAATACCAGATCAGACGTCAGCATACTGTTTAATATTGAACGATTGTATCGTAGAATACAAACCTTTGAGTAATATTGTTCGCAAAATATCATGAGTTCAACTATTTTTGTTGACGTTCAAGGTTTTAAAGACTACCGTGGTAATTTCATAATAAAGGAGCTAGCGTTATCTACGAAGGAATTTACTCAAGTCTTTTTGATAAAGCCCCCATATCCGTATTCAAAGTTAACACCAGAAGAAAAAAGAAGAGTTAGGTGGATTGAAAGAAATAGAAATATTTATTGGAGCGAAGGAAATATTGACTACAGGGAATTCAAAAGATTAATTATTCCGATTTTACAAAATAAAACTATAGTAATGAAGGGGGTAGAAAAGCAGAAATGGATAAAAGACTTGTGTGATAACTGTATCTTGATAGACATCGAAGCTAAAGGCAGTCCTAATTTTGCAACGTTGTATGAAAATTATTGTAAATGTGCTTCTAGTTTTAATTGTTTAAACCATAATAATGTCTGTGCTCTCAGAAATGTTATATGTATTAAAAAGTGGTGCATTGAAAATAATATGTCAATTACAGATTTTTAAATAAATAAAGTATATTAAGTAAGTCTTTTATTTCTAACGATACCTCATAATGTGGGATAAAATCAAACAACAGTTTGCCTCAAAGTGTAGTATAATGAAATAAGAATAGGACACAGATATTTACAATTATCAAATGAGAATAAAGAATATTAAACATTTAAGACAAACTATTTACATCAGTACGCTCTTTTATTTACAATGTATCTCCGAAGGATTATATGTAACTAGAGAAGTTACACACAATTCCTACGCGAGAAATTTAATTTATGAAATTATAGATTATGATTATAGCCTTAGAAATTATAGCTATAACCACACAATGATTTGGAGATCTTATTAATCAAACCCTCCGTTTGGTCTAGTATAGGGTCCATATTCTCAGTGACCACGTATTGTGCAGACACCATTGAGTCCTCTAACATTTCATTAGATCTCTCCATATCTATTATTTCAATTTTGATTAAGCGCCGTCCTCGCGTAGGCGCACTCTTTACTATAAACGAGTGGCAATCTCTCAGGAAGGAGCTTCTTTTTTGTTTCCTCCTCCGAGTGATCCTCTTCATCGCCTTTAAAACTTTGCGTTGCAAAGGCGAATCAGGTCTGTCTTCACTCGAAGGCCTCCTCACGAACTCCTCCGTGAACCCTTCCAGAGGATCTTGAGCGTCTTGCCACATCGCTCGCTGTTCATTCGCAACAGAATTGTCATCGGGAATATAGGTGATTTGCGAAGAAGTGTTCTGAAATTAATTAGAATTATCGTGAGATACATTACTTATTACTTACAAACCCCCCATCTTCACTGTGGTAGGTAGACATATTTATTACTCACCATGATAACTGACGTTCACTTAGTTTCGTGTTTTCACAAGAATTAATTGTTGATGCAAATAAGCGATTATATATATACCAGTCATATTTTGCTGTAGGTGTGTGTATGTGTTTGCGTTTGTATTGACCTACATCTGTAATTTTGTCTGACATAGCAGAAAGACGAGTTAAATTACTAGGACTTCGGACTCATCAATAACATGTCGCGACTTGCTATTTTTGCATTACTCACAGTTCTAGGCATCACATTTCTTTTTGTCTGACATAGCAGAAAGACGAGTTAAATTACTAGGACTTCGGACTCATCAATAACATGTCGCGACTTGCTATTTTTGCATTACTCACAGTTCTAGGCATCACATTTCTTTTTGTCTGACATAGCAGAAAGACGAGTTAAATTACTAGGACTTCGGACTCATCAATAACATGTCGCGACTTGCTATTTTTGCATTACTCACAGTTCTAGGCATCACATTTATTTTTGTCTGACATAGCAGAAAGACGAGTTAAATTACTAGGACTTCGGACTCATCAATAACATGTCGCGACTTGCTATTTTTGCATTACTCACAGTTCTAGGCATCACATTTCTGTTTATACAATTACAATTTGATGAGTGAGTTTACAATTTTATTAGGTTCAATGATAACTATAGAACAGTTAGGAAGATGTATTTAAAATAAAAATGCAGTTGTTAATGTATAAACGTTTATATTTATGTAATATTAAAATAATTCTGGGTACCGTTATTACATTCTAATCTTATTAAACTTATCTTAAATACAAATTACAAATTGACATTTGCGTAGAAAACATTACAATACAAAACATTACCTAAATTGAGAAATATGGAAACACAAACACTACAAAAACTATAGTACAATAGGTGGTCTTATTTCTAACACATTACATTATTTACTTATAACTCTATGTCTATTTTAATCCAGAAATCCGAAAAACGTAGATAAATGTCAACTTACTGGGTTTTCAGTAATAAAAACATTCATAACTTACAAGTGAAAATTGTGAGGTTTACAGTGAAAACAACATTCATAACTTCTAAGAAAATATAAATGGATGAATACTAAGATAAAGTATCCCTGTGACCCCATGATAAAGTTGAAATTTTATTTTTTAGTATGATACGTTTGTCGTCATTACCTGACAGGGCAATTTTGTTCTGTTCCTGTGTAAATATATCGTGTTTAAGGGACTTAAAAATTATATTCTTCTTTCGTAGAAAAGCATTTGTTTTTAATATGTTAGAGTAATCTTTAAAGTAAACTTTTTTTATTACTTGTTTCTGTATGCCTTTTGCTTTCTTTAATTCATCTTGCAGTGTTTTAATACAATATAATTTCGACCTTAAACCTACAAACTCTGAAATTAAATTTCCACCTAGTTCATCTTTAAACAAACCTGGTACTTTTTTGTTCTGATCTGGAATACCGTAAGAGTTATTTTCAGGATAATTACTAGTATCAAAATACTGAAGAAAATGTGATTTTAAATCTTTGTAAAAATCTTTGCTTTCTATAGAATAAAGAAAACTGTCTGTATCTGTATAGCAAAGCTTTATCTTTTCAGCATAAAAAGGTTTCATTACCGAGTAATGAAAATCAAACATATGGCTTTTCGATGTTTCCAAAACAGAAAAGCCTATGTATATAGGTTTGTCCAAAATAATTGATTCCGGTTTCATTTGAACTGCTACAAAATTTTCTGTAAAAATAGTAGCACTATGAAAGTTTGGTCGAGCTATCAGTTGCTCAGCTGATAAACTTTTCTTCGTTTTGTTTTCCTCATCACTCCACTTATTGACCAATTTTACAGTGACTCTCTTCTCAGTGTCCTCCAAGGTTTTTCCAAATATACTATTGTTTAGTAATTTGAAAAAATCTTGTTCAAAGGTAGAACTCGCTTGTTTTCGTAACTCTGTGTTCATGTCAATGTATTGCTTTAAATAAGGACTCTGATTGAATTGAATTACTCTATGTATTTTTTTTAACAATAACCCATGTTTCAAACATGTTTTTAGATGAACAAAATGGATAACATAAAAATATTTTTCGTATAAATTTGGAATTAATTTTGAAGTTTTTGAACCTGGCGGAGTAAATTTTTGAGCACAGAATGGAAAATCGTTATGATCATCATGCAAATACTCAGGATATTCCAAGTCAACTTCTAGTATATATCCAATGTCCCCGTCAGTTGGTACATTTCGAAAGTCAATTCTATCAATTTCTTGTTTATTCAATAATTTAAAATTTGAATGGGGCAAAGAGGCACACATCGCATAACCATACAGGTTATTACAATCAATGTAAACTAAGAAATTGTCTTTCTCTATTGGATTATAAGTTTGTAAATACTTATTATTGGCCTTTGAATATCTTGTAGAACATAAACATATACCACCACGTATACCTTTTTGAATCATTCTTAATATTTCCAAATTACTTATTAATTCTAATTTCACGTTTGTTTTTAAAAGCATAGCATCGAAACTTAGGCTAGGGGCTGTTACATAAAAGGCTGGATCTAATTTATAATTTGTCTTACATGTTTCTCGAAAACTTTCGAAGACATCCGCTAATAAGAGTACGTCCGACTTTAGATATAAATCAGTGTATTCTCCTAGATTTAATAATTTAAAAGATTTCCAAACTCTTTTTGCATGTTCATAATCTGTTTCGGATATATTACTATTAAATAATTTGTTGAAAAAACAGTCGTGTGGTGGTAGTTCTTGGTCTTCAAACGAACTCCAACTAGTCATATAATCGTAAGGATATACACCTTTACGTCGTAACAAGTCAAAATGCTTCTGAGATGGGAAAAATCGATGGAGGTGTTTGAAATCACTATCATTCAAGCTAGCAACCAGTTTCTCTAAGCTTGTCCCCAAAAATTTAAAAGAATCAACAAAACGAACAGGTACGATATCCTTGTCATTAATTTGAAAAAGTTTAGTAAACGATATATAATTTTCTTTAGTCTTTGCTATCACTTGTATTCTACCTGGTAACTCACCTAATTGTCGTATAAAAAGATGACTATCATAACCTGCCAAATTATGAAAGAATATAGGAATAAATTTTGGCAAACGGAACTTGATATTGCAATATGAATGAGCTGCACCGCGGTAACGTCCTGTAAGATGACAGTGATCTCTGACTTTATCGTCAAATAATATTTGATCGCAAAGAAAACATTTTGATGAGTTAGTAAAATGAACTTTGTCTTGATCTGTTAAAGACTTTGGTAGTGGCGACTGTAAAATATTATAAATAATAACTACATCCGCTAATAAATGTTCTAAGAACTTTTCTACACAGGAGGGACCGCGATAAGAAACGTACTTGTTGCGTGAGCTATCATAGGAACATACAATGTAGTATCCAAATGCAGCAGGCACATGTTTTTGCAACGACGATGTGCAGTCTCCATAGTTTGACTCAGATGGTATTAACAATGATTCGAAATCTGCGTAAATAACAAAAGGTATATTTTGCATTCGTTCGAAATGTTCAAATTGTAGTAGATTTCCCTTTTTTGGTAAAATTGTTGCTACACCACTACAAAGATGAGATTCTAATTTATCATTGTCATCAAAAAATAGCATACAATCTTCGCACAAATATATTTTAGAATGGTGTTTAGTCAATTGTTTGCGAAGTAATTTAGATAAATCTTTGATTAGACAGTAATGAGTACGTTTTCCATTCTCAAGAAAAAGCATGTTAACGTGGTGTTTTTTTCGAAATTCACTTTTGTATAGTGGTCCGACAACTTGACTGTTATTTTTGAGACCATAAATGTTAACACTAATACGAGGATTATTTTTTTCAAAAATTTTAATATCTGAAAACCCCACCGGAAACGAAATATCTCTAACATTGAGTACACTTTCAAAATGTGGATAGGCTGAAGTTCGCTGCGCATTATTTTTTACAGGAAAAAGTGAAGCCACGACACACCATAAAAAACAATAATCGTCAAAATTTTGAATATTGACGCATGCTTTTTTGTGTTTTATTGTCTTAGGTAAATCTATATAACTTGAGGCTCTCATAGGGTTGTATTTATTTATGTTTACTTCCAGGTATAGACTTTTCAAATAAGCCCAACCGCTATCTCTTTCTTCAAATTCTTCGACTTTTTTACACAACAAACTAGTTATATTTGAAAATAAATCAAGAAAGTCATAATTTTGGTGCAAAATAATGTTTTCGGTGGCAAAAGATTTAACGGCAACTGACTCATTTTTATGCAAAAAAAATTGACAAAACAACTCGAAATTCACTTTCAGATTAGTATGACTTTGAATTCGTGATGATAGTAACAGACTTACTCGTCCGCGCAAATGAGACAAAAATTCAACGGGTGTGTACACACGAACCGGTTGTTCAGGTACCTCGCTATTGCGAGCAACACCATCGCATCGAATTCGATATGACGCTATACGACTGCGGAAAGCGCTATGAACTTTTTCAATGCCTTCACTTTCAACAACCGAACTATTGTCTTTGTGTAAAATACTTTTTAAGTGAGCAGAGAAAGCCCTATTTTTAATGGATATGTTACACACTGAACAGAATATAGTCTTCGACATAATGAATTTGTTTTCACTGTGTTAGCCGATGAAGTGACTAATGTAGGTAAATACACCGTATATAAACTAATGGTAAACTAAGAAGTTAAGTATATGAAAAAAAGTAAAACGAATATTAATTGACCAAAATATAATTTACTGTGGAAGGAACATTAACTAGTTAGGTACCCAGCTTAATATAATCAATTACTTACATTTTCTTTTTGTGATTATAAAATGTTCCCTCCTCAGTAAATTTTGTTTTAGCAATTTTAACGAATTGCTTCAATGCAAGGAATTCCTCAGACTCCGAGTCACCCTGCAATCGTAACCAAACGATTGCCTTGTCGCACTTCTCCAAACCAGCAAGGTCGCGTACCTCTTCCGTGCTGTAGAGTCGTAACTCCGCCACCAACCCACCGTTGAGCTGCGCCGTGCGACGAGTCACGCCGCCAGGTACTCGACGCGTCAAGACGCTCTCGACTTTACTTGGGTTGCGGACTGGAACCTCTTCGTCCGACTCTGTGTCGAACAACCACTCGGAAGCTTCGGTCGAAGAGGAGGATGCCACCTGTTGCTTGGAAGGCACCGACTTCGTCTTACTTTTCTTCTTGGAGCTAGAGGAATTGAAAACATAATTTATAATTATTGTAGTTTAACATCTACATTTCGTAGACGTAAAATAGCGAACTAATAAGTAATAGAAAATTAAAGTCACCTTACGACTTCTTCGTCAGTGTCAAAGAAAAGGCTTGACTGGTTCTTAGCAGCGCGCTTGGTATACTTGGCTTCAGACCTGAAATGTGAAGAATACCAATACTGTATTAAGATAAGATTTTATGTGTGGAAAATAATTTCCTGGCAAACACAACATATTATAACAAACATTCAGCGAAGCAAGTTAAATTTAAACAAAGTGGAAAGACGATAAAAACTTACGAACATTGTTTGGGTCGATTTGTTTTTCCGATGTAGATTTGAATCTCGCTGGTTCTTCAGGTAGTAGTGGGTAGGTACTACGTTAGCACTATTATCGGTGAGTAGTGACTTAGAAAGCACCTTGGAGCACTGGTGAGGTGACTACCATTTTACCGCTTTTTATTACAAGTAAACTGCAAAACTAGCAATAATTGAACAGGAGTGACCAACCTTTCTTATTATTTATAATTATCCATTCTATATAAAACCGATTAGTATTATTAAAAACACTACTGTAAGTAATTTTGTGTTCATGTAAATAGACATGGAACGAGTATTTTTATTCACCATAATAGAAGTATGCATTTATATTATGTGCATCCGTTATATTTGCTGACAAAAGATGCCAATTAGCACTTATAATATTACAATATGTCATCAATTTTGTTTTGTTAAATTAATTATTAAAAATGACACCGAATGTGCTAATCTAATGCCTGTGAGCGTGTGAACGTGTGTCTAATTGCTGACTCTAAGCATCACATGCAACATAAAGACTATTTCATAAGAATGAAAATTATTTAATACTAGTTTTAGCCCGTGACTTCGTATGCGTAGGATTAGTATAATTATAGCTTTTATGTTATTCTGATGTATGAGCTATGAGGTTATAATACATTCAGTAGTTTTTGCGTGAACGAGTAACAAACATACAAACTTTCTCGTTTATAAACGTTTATCAGCGATTCATAATAATCACAACAGCCTTGGGACACATGGTCTCTTCTTGTCAACAAAGGAGGTTTTTTAGATCATAGTCCGCCACGCTGCTTGCCCAATGCGGATTGGTGGATGGAGTATATGGTGATCAATACTCTTTGTTGATCAGAGTATTTGAAAGTTACAAACAATAAATAGGTTTGCTGTATTACCAAGATTACGGTATTAACAATGTATGTATAACATAACAATCAGGATGATTACCTATACATAAACTATGAGTTTATTTTCATAACAATTTATCTTGGAAGCCTATTAAATAACAATATCTTTATTCACATATTAAATCATAGTTATTATAACGTGAGTACGAAGCCTTATTATTTAAACTGAACTCGTAATCGGAGACCTGATCAATTTTATTAAATTTAATATAATTCATTTCATATTTGTTATTGCTGATAAGTGAATTTTCATGGGAATGCTTTGAAAACTGATTGGCTAAATAATATATAAAAGCCGTGATTATTTATCAGTAATTCAGAGCATGTCTTGACAGTGATCGAAAAACACAAGTGTTTTCCTCTGGCTCGAGGGTTCACGTTTGACGACGTTAGAGTGTATTTTGACACAGTTATTTAGCCGGGGATAAAGTCCTGGAAGCCAGGAAGCCCCAAGTTGTTAAGTTCTGTGATCATTATTGCGCTGCTATACCTAGTTAAATGCCTCCATAGCCTGAGATAGAAAACCTTGAAAATGTGTTTAGTAAATTGCAATCAAACATGCTAATGTATACCGCTTTCGGTCAAACCACACAAGTGTTTTCCTTTGGGTTGAGGATTCACGTTTGACAAGGTTAGAGTGTATATTGACACAGATACTTGGCCGGGGATAAAGTCCTGGAAGCTAGGGAGCCCCAAGTTGTTAAGTTCTGTGATCATTATTGCACTGCTATACCTAGTTAAATGCCTCAATAGCCCGAGGTTGAAGACCTTGAAAACGTGTTTAGTAGACCGAAATCAGGTATGCTAACTTATGAAGTTTGCGATCGAACCACACAAGTGTTTTCCTCTGCATTGGGGGCTTAAGTTTGACGAGGTTAGAGTGTATATTGACACAGATACTTAGCCGGGGATAAAGTCCTGATAGCCAGGGAGCCCCAAGATGTTAAGTTCTGTGATCATTATTGCACTGCTATACCGAGTTAAATGCCTCCATAGCCTGAGATAGAAAATCTTGAAAATGTGTTTAGTAAATTGCAATCAATCATGTTAATGTATACCGCTTTCGGTCAAACTACACAAGTGTTTTCCTTTGGGTTGAGGATTCACATTTATCGAGGTTAGAGTGTATATTGACACAGATAAATACTTAGCCGGGGATAAAGTCCTGGAAGCCAGGGAGCCCCAAGTTGTTAAGTTCTGTGATCATTATTGCACTGCTATACCTAGTTAAATGCCTCAATAGCCCGAGGTTGAAGACCTTGAAAACGTGTTTAGTAGACTGAAATCAGGTATGCTAACTTATGAAGTTTGCGATCGAACCACACAAGTGTTTTCCTCTGCACTGGGGGCTTAAGTTTGACGAGGTTAGAGTGTATATTGACACAGATACTTAGCCGGGATAAAGTCCTGATAGCCAGGGAGCCCCGAGATGTTAAGTTCTGTGATCATTATTGCACTGCTATACCGAGTTAAATGTCTCCATAGCCTGAGATAGAAAATCTTGAAAATGTGTTTAGTAAATTGCAATCAATCATGTTAATGTATACCGCTTTCGGTCAAACTACACAAGTGTTTTCCTTTGGGTTGAGGATTCACATTTATCGAGGTTAGAGTGTATATTGACACAGATAGATACTTAGCCGGGGATAAAGTCCTGGAAGCCAGGGAGCCCCAAGTTGTTAAGTTCTGTGATCATTATTGCACTGCTATACCTAGTTAAATGCCTCAATAGCCCGAGGTTGAAGACCTTGAAAACGTGTTTAGTAGACTGAAATCAGGTATGCTGACTTATGAAGTTTGCGATCGAACCACACAAGTGTTTTCCTCTGCATTGGGGGCTTAAGTTTGACGAGGTTAGAGTGTATATTGACACAGAAAGGTACTTAGCCGGGGATAAAGTCCTGAAAGCCAGGGAGCCTCAAGATGTTAAGTTCTGTGATCATTATTGCACTGCTATACCGAGTTAAATGCCTCCATAGCTTAGGATAGAAAATCTTGAAAATGTGTTTAGTAAATTGCAATCAAACATGTTAATGTACACCGCTTTCGGTCAAACCACACAAGTATTTTCCTTTGGGTTGAGGATTCACATTTATCGAGGTTAGAGTGTATATTGACACAGAAAGGTACTTAGCCGGGGATAAAGTCCTGAAAGCCAGGGAGCCTCAAGATGTTAAGTTCTGTGATCATTATTGCACTGCTATACCGAGTTAAATGCCTCCATAGCTTAGGATAGAAAATCTTGAAAATGTGTTTAGTAAATTGCAATCAAACATGTAAATGTACACCGCTTTCGGTCAAACCACACAAGTATTTTCCTTTGGGTTGAGGATTCACATTTATCGAGGTTAGAGTGTATATTGACACAGATAGGTACTTAGCCGGGGATAAAGTCCTGGAAGCCAGGGAGCCCCAAGTTGTTAAGTTCTGTGATCATTATTGCACTGCTATACCTAGTTAAATGCCTAATAGCCGGAGGTTGAAGACCATGAAAACGTGTTCAGTAGACTGAAATCAAGTATGCTAACTTAATGATGATCGAAACACACAATATTGTTGTCCTTCGATATAACAATTATGATTTATAGTTGATACCTAATGTTATAAAATACGACAAGCCACTTCGCAAAAATTAAAACTTCTTCATGATTTTCACTACTATTATTGGACATCCTGGCACACTTTTTTACGACATTGATCGATGATTTATAACTTTCAATTTAATATTTCATTGGAGTGTCTAATTCACTTCGCATTTTAAATCAGCCTTTTAGTAAATCACCTACACAGAACAATGTGATGCAAAACTGCAAAACTTAAGACCACTTCGTGATTTTCACTACTGTTATTGGGCATCCTGGCACACTTTTTTACGAAATTGATCGAACGATAGTGAGATCAATGGAGTGCTAAAAAAGTGTGCCAGAATGCCCAATAATACCCTACTTAAGACTAT